>CM023481.1:140686425-140888810 GCA_013339685.2 Hyalomma asiaticum | reverse complement strand
GTATACGCAAAGGTGTAGCGGATACCGGATAGCGTGTAGCGTTGTTTTTTGCAGTGAAGTGGCGCCAGCTATGGGGGATAAACAAAACAAGCAAACCCGCGTTATATGTCCTCCGAGATTCTGGAAGCCACTCACTAAGCCTACCGCTTCGATAATTTCAGTCTGGCTCTCAGAAACGGCGTTGAATCATCACGGATACTTTACTGTCGAAGCTGCATGATACAAAGCTAAGGCAAATACAACCGTCAGTTCGTTACTTAAGGGTTACAGAGCGCGCGACGACCACTTGAAAGATTCGAAGCGGAGGGCGGTCAGTCGGCCATGTTTGCCAATGCGCTGTTTACGCCCGGTATTCCGCCCTACGCAAAGCGCTTGCGTATAGCGGTTTACCGGACACGCTAAATGTCCCTAATTAGGCCTTGGGCCCCCCCCCCCCCCCCCCCGAAAAAAAATCCTGGCTACGTGCCTGGTGTAAGGTACAGAGGAACGCCATGGTTCCTTGTTGGTGGAACTGTAACGGTGACGCGGTAGTTACATTTAGGAAGGCACGACTAAGGGAACGAACGACGCTCCTTGTGTAAACTTTTTCACGGTGTTGAACAAAGGACCGCATGTACCGCTGCACACCATGCAGGAGGGATAGGCCGGGCTGCAAACCCGCCGAGGCCGAGCCTCGAGCCCCCCTTTTCTGTCGCCAGTTCCCCTCACTCAGAAGAGAACCACGCTAAAACGCCATTTATTTGCTCTCTGTGTTTCGAAGCTTTGACGAGGCCGAAGCTTCTCTTTGTCCAATGCGGTCACACCACGTAAGGATATCCTGTCAATCCCTGGCGGCGGCCGCACCCGTGGCCACTGGACAGTTTCCGGCTGTCAGCCAGCCTTGTACGGCAGCGCAGGCCGATGCAGCCAACAGGCTAAATTCCTTTCGTACCTTCAGACCCAGCCGCCACGGCTTCCTTCGAACTATATAAGACACTGTAAACGCGCACTTTACTATCGCAACTCAACACATTGGTTCTGAGAATGCGGTTACGGTACGGCCTCCAAGTGTGGGCCTCAGCGCCACTGGCGACATTTACACAGGAGACTGCTGGGAAAAGCACGATTGATTTCTGGGATTTTACGTCCCAAAACCACACTATGATTATTAGAGACGCCATGGTGGAGGGTTCCGGAAATTTCGGCCACCTTTGACGTGTACTGACAAAAGCAAGCAAGCCGCACAAGATGTTACACTACAAAGGTTATTCCACTGGTTTTATTCCATAGAAATAGTACATATATACCGCCACGTCACCATCAGATCATGTGCACTAATACCGTTATCAAACAAACATCCCCGTGAAGCATTTACACAACAGGTTACAATAACTGCACCGTGGGCAAATGGCCTAACAAAAAATACACTTGCTTAGGATAATGATATAGATGGCTTACATATTTCGAGCCGTGTTGTCAGATGTAAAAATGTTTCGATTACATCTCAGTCCTGTCACCACGATGAGCTAAAAACTTTGTGTGCCAGAAATTTGGGTTCACAATGGATATGACAGCAACCTTGGCACGCATATAAAGAGCTGTGGATGTGGAAATAATCTCGCTCCTCTGGGCTGAGCCTTAAATGCTGATGGTGCCATAGTCATGACACGCTCTATTCCATGCGCTGCGAAAGATCCATCACATTAACCAGCATCCTTGTTCTCGCTCTCCCCATCGGCAAAAGGATTCTGACGACGACCATGCACCCTACTGATGTGCCTCGCAAGTTTCTTTTTTTTCCTGAAACACATCATGCACTGCTCGCACGTGTAAGCCGATTCATCGTGGGCGCACATTCGATGCAACCATAGCTTGTCTTTTGACACAAAAAGGAGGCCGCAGGTGATGCATCGCCGCAGTCTTGGAGTCGTACTTGCAGCGGCAACGTACCAAGTACTCGTGGCGGCAACGTTCTTCCCTTTCTTGCACCCAGCCTTCTTCCCTCTCTTCCCTCTCTTGCGCGCACCCTTCTTCCCTTTCTTTCCTTTCTTCCCTTTCTTGCGCGCACTCTTCTTCCCTTTCTTCCTTTTCTTGCGCGCACCCTTCCCTTTCTTCCTTCTCTTGCACGCGCCCTTCTTCCCTTTCTTGCGCGCACCCTTCTTCCCTTTCAACGCACTTTCTTGCGGGAAACCGCTGGGCGCAATGTACGCCGCACTGCCCTCAGACGACCAACGCTTCCCCGGAACGCTAATAGCCCCAGCGCCTTCTGTTGCAGTAAGTGGTTCCCGGGGACCCGAACGCCGTGCTTTCGGCGCGTCTGATACTCGCCTGCTTCGGCCGCCACCTTTGAACTTCGCCGTGATTTTACCCTTTTTCGAGGCATTCCTTTTCGAAGGTGAGTGTTGTACTGAAGAGTGAAGCCAGTTGTCAAGCGTGGGAAAAGGCGGCAATGATTGGCTCTGCTGAGCGAAGTTGTCCGCGTGAACGGCAGGGCCATCGGTAAGGTCATTTGGATGCAGCTCTGCATGCATAGTCCGGTGTAACCACAGCGCGTGCATAATGGCAAACTGTCTACCACACGAAGTACACAGGTGCGGCGTTTTCTCGCAATCCACGGCGAGATGGGGTGTCATACCTGCAGTGAACGCTTGTGGGCACAACTGACACAGGAAAGAGTCCGTGCAGATCTGTTTGCAGCTTTGAGATGAGAAACGAAGAGGTGGTTGACAAGTGTCCTGAGAAAACTCCATGATCTGGTTAGAAGCTTGAAAAGCGTCATCGCTTGGACGACTCATTGTTCGACGACCACCTTTCTCACCGAAATTCTTTCGTCGCTTCTGCTGTCAGACTGAGCGGTGTGGAGGAACTCTGAGTCAGTCCAGTTGCCGACAGGTCTCCCTCTTTGTTCAGCAGGTCTTCGGGTGCAGCGAGTTTCTAAAACATCGGACGGCGTCTTTCTCGACACAGGCGAACTCCTGCACGCCACTTTTGTCGTCGGTGTTCTCGTGGGACCAACGACTACTACACGAAGTAGACTCTATTGTTCGCGTGGTGTGCGCGGTGGTAGTGTACACAAAGCCACTTACTGCCGCGCACTGTAGCGGGTAGGGGGTCACATGGACCGCGGCGCTGCTCTTTGTGTGACCTTTTCGTGAACAAAGTGCTGGTGCCGTGCCTAGAGCTGTATATATAGTTGTAAATTCACAGAAAATATAGAGAAAATTTCTGTGCCGGGAAATAAATTTTATATAGACGTGATATGACAAAAATCTGTTAAAAACAAAAAGAAATTTTCTTCTATTCAAAGATCTTTAGAGTTATAAATTATTGTAGCATTAGCAAAAACAATGAAATAATATTATATACTTTTCTGGTTATGTGAAAAATATTGTTTCGCGTAATGAATGTTCGAAGCGTTTGCTGCGGTTCTATAACTGTGCCCCGGGCCGCGGGCCGCGGCTCGTACAACACGGCTTCCCCTCACGTCGACGCGCGAGTGTATGTACTTGCTTGCCTGACACCTCTTATTTCTCCCACATCATTGAAAGGTGAGTGATATGCCTAATGCTTTCAGCGATGATGTTTTAATTACCGTATTTTCCGACGTTACACTAAGGCCTCGTTGATCACAACCAACGGTCAAAGCTGAAGGCGCGGGCGGTTCCATGCGGTTAAATCCCAACAAAACCGTATGCCAACAAAACGGCGTCGATTTTTCACTGCATAGCGCTCTACAAACGCGCACGTACACATTGGGTAAAACCGCAGCGGTCAACATACAGTCATAGGCCGTGTCAGTCGCTGTCCGTGTCGTGTGCCCTCCAATGTCGTCTATATATATGTGGTTTCAAAATGAACTTCGGCTTCTACCGCTCGTTATTGCGCGATCATGCGAGGTGACCATTAGTTCTACGCTTTGTTAAGGAATGCTGAAACGCCTGATGGTGGGTAGGTTAGGCAACGTTGGCTGCGGCACCGTTCCTGTATGTGGCACACTTCAGGGGATTGAGAATGTGTATTTTAGATTTACTGAGCGCACTATGCCGTTTGGTGCGTAGTTCATTTGCTTTGTTCGCAGGCACGCATTAACGATGTTCTGGTGTAGAAAGTGTGTACAATATGTATTCTTTCACCTTGTACGCTTTGTGTTTATGACATCAAAGGAGATTGTAGTATCTGAAAGTTAAAACGACAACAAGGCAGCGATTTCGCAGTTATGCATGCTCTGACGCCATGGCATACACCCGACGCGTTCTAGATCTCCATGTCTCAAAATTTGGGCTTTTTCATACGTGCCATAACATAGACCGGAACATTACTGTAACAAAGCCAGTGTATTTTGTCTTTTGAGAAACGGGCCTCCTTTCTCTTGCTGTATGGCCTTATTTTTCTAAAAATAAGGAAGAACATATTAGTGTCAAGTTAGATCAACGAGCGACTTTACCCTCACGTAATGAATTTCGCTGAGTGAGCTGGAAGTGCACTTCCTAAGCATCTTGAGCGACTGTTCAATGAGACACTGGCCTGCAAAGTTCAATTCTGTGTAATTTAATTCTCCTCCACGTATGTTGCCGTGAAGCACGTCTTCGCCTCCGCAGGAGCAGCTCGGCGCGTTACGGCTTGGCATGTTCTCTGCTGCAGCGCCATATGACATACGAGGTTGTTAGCTTTAGTGTTCTTTGTTCATAGCGGCGTAAAGACGGCAGCGTTTCTGGGAGGAACAATCACATGCGCTGATGCCAACGCGTGGCCTCGCTCAGCGGAGCACCAGCCAGCGCTGTCGCAGCCGCGCACTGAGGCATACTGCGGACATCGCGACATTTGTCAAGCAGTCCCGATTTTGAAGAATGAAACTGGTCATTAGTGGCGTGCAAAGGGCAAATACATATTTCTTTTGTAGTCGGCAGTGGTTGGACGTTAACCGTCGGGCAAAACGCTTGGATACGAAGCTCGTATACACTTACGTACATATATGGCTCGGCGATTTCACTAATGAGCCCTGTCACTTAGGCTCACTCAGACTCGCAGCGACTTGCGAGTGTGAGCTTGAGTGAGCCCAACCCGGCAAACTATTCGTGAGCTCAAGTGAGTTTGGGTGGACTTTTTTTTTTTTTTTTGTGAGTTTGAGCGCCTGGATGAGCGGGATATTCGTGAGTCTGAGTCCGAGTAAGCTCAGTCGAGGAACGGAGCGCGCCGCTCCGAGCAAGATCGCTCTCGTCAAATCTGCCATTGGAGTGCATTCGCTCCCGCGGGAGCACTTAGTACGCGGAAATCTAGCGAGAGGGCGCTAGCGTAGAGGGGACCCGGATTCCGACTCCAAACTCTCTAGCAGAAATAGCATGAGCGCACGGCGGGAAGTGCTTTCCTGTCGTCCATGGCTGCCCACGATTGTTAAAACAGCCGGCCGTGACGGGAAGAGCCGAGCAGAAGCGAGCGCACAAATGACGTCACGCGGACTTCCGGCCAAATCCGCCGATTTAGACGGAGCAAGAATTGTTGCTCCACGGAGCGATCCGGAATCCGCGGCTGCTCCCGATCTACCATTGGAATACAAAATTCATGCTCCCAATCTGCCATTGGAATGCAACTGCCCCGTACAGAGCAGAAAAACTTGACCTGGATCTGCCATTGGAATTCAACATAAGTAAAATTTTGGTGAGTCTGAGTCTGAGTGAGCTCACTGGAGCAGGTAATTCAACATTCATGAGTCTGAGTTTGAATGAGACCGGCCGAGTTGAATATCTGTGAACCTAAGTATGAGTGGGCCTGGCTGTGTAGAACTTGGGGAGTTTGAGTACAAGTGCAGTTCTACGCAGAATATATCTCAGTGAGTATGAGCGATATTTATTGATTTGGCCACTTTACGCCCAGCTACGCACAATTGGAATTTTTCATCTTGAGCAACTGACTGGGTGATATCGTCAGATCCATTTGGTGTTACTTAAAAGCTGTAATTTGTTTCGTGAAATCAGACGGACGTATTACGCAAATGCAGTGAGCCCTACTTTTCATTTATCGCGTTTGTCTCGCCCTTGCCAGACGGAAGAGAATGTCGACTCTCCCTGTGAATTCAGAGCCGATTTTCATATACCACGTCTTTATTTTTTTTTCTTCCTTTTTTTTTTGTCGCTTTACGCCCAGATACGCACAATCGTAATTTTACATCTTGAGCAAATGACTCGGTGATATAGTCAAATCCAGTCGGCGTCTCCTAAAAGCTGTAATTCTTTTGCAAAATCAGGCAGGCGTATAACACAAATGCAGTGAGGTCTAGGTACTTTTCATTTCTTGCGTTTGGCTCGCCCTTGCCAGAAGGAAAAGAACGTCGACTTTCCCTGTAAATTCAAAGCTGATTTTCATATACCGAGTTTAATACCGTGCTGATTTTTCCTGTGCACCGAAGTACACGTTGCACTTATACTTTACACACAATTATTGTGCCCTGTCTTGTATAAGTATTGAAGAGCGATTCCATTCAACGGGTAGCTGCAGGAAGTACGGAGCTGAGATTCGCCGATGTTTCCCTTGTGTTTATTTTGTGTTTATCTGTTCTTTTCTTATTATGTTCGTGAACGAGCGCAGCAGTGTATAGGCGAAGGGAAGATGAAATCAGCTATCAGTTATAAATATATGACGCGGGCGGCCTTCCAAGATGGTGGAAGGACACCTTTGTTGAAACACTCATTAAAGTACTTTGTCAACGCCTTGATTGACGGTGTGTCAAGCACAGTCATATTTATACCCAAGCCGAATAAACCTCCTAAAATAGAAAATCTCAGGCCCATTTCTCTCACATCGTGCCTCGGGAAGGTTATGGAGCACGTACTGCTTGCACGTCTTCAGAGGCATGTGAGGATAATGCGCTAGTTCCTCCACAAGTGATTAGCTTTCGGTCATCGCTTTCGGCGCAAGACACAATGCTTCGCCTGCAACATGACATTCCAAACCAGAGCGAGGATACACAGGCAATCCTCGGTCTGGACATACATGGAGCATTTAATAATGTAGCCCACTCGTCTATATGTTCTATTCTGGCCTTAACCACATTTCTTTCTCACAGACCGCACAGCAACACTAACGCTCGGACAACAGCAGTCATCACCTTATACACTGGGCAGCCTCGGCACACCTCAGAGGTCGGTACTCTCCCCATTCCTTTTTAACCTTTCTGTGTTACCTATTCCCATCGCCCTTCAACATATCTTAGAACTAATTTTTGCCATATATGCCGATGATGTTACCTTACGGGTGAAGGGAGGCTCAGATGGACACATTCAAGGTACTCTGCAAGCAGCTGCAGACATAACGGCAGCACTCACTCCCCAAATGAACCTTCACTGCACCCCCAGTAAATCAGAATTACTCCTCCTTCCAAGCTGCCATCAAAACAAACATGTTCCTATATGGTCGAGGTTCACATGAACGGTGATCCAATCCCGACAGTCTCACGCATTCGTGTACTAGGTCTATTTATTCAAAACAACCGGCTTAACACGCACACACTCAACACTTTACGCACTACCGTCGAAAACACGCGAAGGCTATTTGGGAAATCTCAGGTACTGCGAGATTCTCCCAGAAGGAGGGCTCCGGGAGTCGGAGCTACTGCATCTTGTACAGGCTTTAATAATCAATAAATCACTTTTACCCTCCCCTGTATTCACCTTACACCGACAGAAGGGGATGTAGTGAACACTCTCATCGCCGAGTTTACAAATATATATTAAGAATTGCATCAACCGCCTCTAACGCACGACCTACACCAGACTGGTGTCATGAATACCTTGTCAGAAATTATCGAAGCTCACCTAACAGCACAATACGCTAGACTCGCGACTACTAGTACAGGCCGTCACATCTTAGCTTCTCAACCGATAAATTGCAATTCTATAACCAAATCCAAGTACCTCATTCCGCGTCCCATACACAAGCAAGTATGCATACATCCCTGTTGTATTCATTTTCGGTTTTAAATGCGAAGCATTTCTTAGCAAACTTCGGCGACTTTGAGCGTATCTATCTATCTATCTATCTATCTATCTATCTAGCCGCCTACGATTTTGTGCTCTCCTGGCCGTTTGGCTAATGGGATGTTTGCGAAAATTGGTATGCCACAACATGACTGCATGGTGAACATAAATGACAAGTCAAAACATGAAAACCATGACATGCATGTCATGAGCGGCATGATTTGCATGCCATGGTCTTAGTGCTCTACTGGCCGTTTCGTTAATAGGATGCATACGAAAATTGGTATGCCACAACACGACTGCATAACGAACACAAATGACAGATCATAACATGAAAAGCATGACATGCATGTAATGAGCGGCATGATTTACATGTCACGGTCTCGCTGCTCTCCTGGCCGTTTCGTTAACGGAATGTATACGAAAATTGGTATGCCACGTACAGCATGACTGCATGACGAACATAAGTGGCTGATCACAACATGAAAAGCATGGCATGCATGTCATGAGCGGCATGATTTACATGCCACGGTCTTGGTGCTCTCCTGGCCGTTTCGTTTATGGGATTTATACGAAAATTGGTATAGCACGACATGACTGCTTTAAGAACATAAATGACAGGTCATAACATCAAAATCATGATATGCATGTCATGAGCTGTATGATTTACGTGTTACGCGTTTCGTTAATGAGATGTATACCAAAAATGCTATAGAACAAGATTACATGACGAACGTAAATGACAGGTCATAACATTACAATCGTGATATGCGTGTCATGAGCGGCATGGTTTACATGCCACAGTCTTGCTGCTCTTGCGGCCGTTTCGTTAATTCCGTATGTACCAAAATCGGTATAGCGAGAGAACAATGCACATCCATTTTACGTTCCGGATGCGTGCTTCGCATTTCCTTGATTCCCACTGCACGTGGGATCTGCCATATTTTGAGTTCTTATCCCCCAGGGGGCACTTCTGTTCTTTGTTATATAGTTGGGTATTCGGTAGTCGGGGATTCGGTAGTCGGTAGTCACAGCGGAAGGACGTGCGTAGCGAGCTCCCGGAAGACGCCAGTCGATGAGTGTTTCTGCATGATTTTTGTTTCCATTTTTACATTGAATAGTAGGGGAAAGTATTCTTTTCTTTCTTGGGCTTTTCTTTGTGTCCACTAGTTTACCCGCGTACGGGTTTTCCTTTTTCTTTTCGATACCACGTGATAGGTAACTCCAGTTGCTATCGTTTGAGTGTCAGGTTGTATTCGATAAGTGATTTTGTTCCTTGCGGTTTTTTTTTTAACCTTTTTAGACCGGGGAGAGGAAAGTAGTCTTTTTCTTGTTGCGCCTTTCTTTGTGTCCGGCATTTCCCCGAGCACGGGTCTGCCTTTTTTTTTTTTTGACACGGCCACGTGGTCGGCCTTTACTGGCGCTGTTTGTGTGAGTTGGAGATGGTTGTATTGGGTGATAAGAAGATCGGTTGGGTGAAGTAAACTGAAGAGATTTAATAGTACCAATTTTGGGCCACTTTTATTTCTAATTTTATTTGTGCACGCTGTCGTTGCACAAGGCGGGAGAACTGCCTTTGTACATCGAAAATATATCGGGACATTTAGTTTGTGGTACGCCTGCAGCCTACTGATTTATCGTATACGTGCATTTTTCCTGCGGTGTACTGGATGAATTACTAAAATATACGTTTGAAGCCTAGGACAGTTTAGGAGTGCACCACTAATAACCGCATGAGGTGTGCGTGGTAAATTTTTGGGAGGCCTAATTTTTGACGAGTGTGTGACCGTTCATCGCGCTAATCATGGCGAAAAAATCGGTGAAGTGTACAAAGTATGGCATGGTAGTCAAAGTAGATGTTTGCGGAGATGATGGGGCATGCGAAGTAGAAGTGTCATGTAGACAGTGTGCGATTATGGCGAAATTCCTGCAAAATATAGCCCAGTTATATAGCCCAGTTCCCTGCCCCCATAAAGGCAGAGAACTGGGCTATGAATTTCCGTTTTTGCTATAGTATGATCGATTTGATTGAAGTAGATTTAAAAGGCATGAGGACACTTTAAAGAGAGAAGGAAAAAAAAGATAAGTTCTGAAATTTTCTTACGAGCCTGGTGGCGCACATGTCACCGCCCCGTTACAAAGGGGACGCTCATAGCATCCATCCATATATATATATATATATATATATATATATATATATATATATATATATATATATATATATATATATATATATATATCTGACCGTATGTGAATAAAGAGGGCTTTTTGTACATAGGCACGGCTGCAGTCTGTCTGCCACCTTCTTGAATACCACATTGGCGACGAGGATGTTGTGAACATCGTGAATGTACCCCAGCCCCGCTGCACCGTCTGCATCCGCCCACCATGAACTTTGCTGGGCTTGCTCCGTCCACGTTGTCCGTCCGTCACGGCACAGCACAGCAGTGTGGGCCGATCATGGAGGCAGTGTACCCAGACGGTGTATATATGTAGGGTTGTCGGGTCAGAAACGATTCTCACGAGTTTCTGCTAATGCGCCCGGGCTGTCGGCATCTAACAGCGTCGTCGTGGCCACGATAAAGCAAGCCCATGAGCAGCCACTGACGTTTTCTGTGGGAAGCACCGCAGCACCTAGCTTCGTCGTCGACTCTCGCTGCTTTGCTATAGTCGAAACATATCTGTGTATGTGAATCCTGCACCCAAGACGATATACGAATTATAGCAAGAGGATTAAAATGGAACAGCATTGAAGAGGAACCGAACAAATACATTTGTGTATATATATATATATATATATATATATATATTCACTTTATGTTACTCATTTAACATTCGCAGTGGCAACGCGCGGGTGACGTACGGTGGCATACCGGTACAATGATACCCAGTGCTTCGCCACTCGTCATGATTCATGTTAGTGGAGATGCGGTGACTTTTTTTCCTTCCGACGCCTGGCCGTCCGTCATTGCCATGGGAGCTAGCAGATGTTCGACGTGTATATTTACTGGCATCCGGAGCCGCCGAATTCAAGCTGGAGCGACGCAAGGCTATTCTTTTGCATTGTTTATGCCAGCGTATTTATCAGACGTTACATGCAGGGACCAGCGCCGCAGCATTCGCCGATGATAAGTCTGCCGCGGTCCCTCCTGACGAATACTACACTGCACTCGCTACATTACGGTACCAGTTTTCTGCTTCGTGCAACATTATCGTCGAGCATCATCGCTTCCACCGCCGCAGCCAACACACAGGCGAGTCCGTTCATGACTTTGTTGCCACTCTACGGGAGCTAGCATGCCTCGCAAGGTGATACTCTGCGGGATCAATTCGTTGCCGGCGTAGCTTCCAATCGCGTACGTGAGCGGTTACTGCTCCAGGGTTCCACACTTTCGTTTGAGAATTCAGTCCGAATCGCACTTCAAGTTTGAGCAGGCGGCTGATGAAATATAAAGGAGTTTTCTGCTTCGGTCGAGGCAGTTTCATTGCGGGAGCGTCGTAAGCAATCCTCGCATTCTGCGCAAAACAGCAGTTCACAGCCGGCAGCCCCCTTTCAGCAGAATTTAACGTGTAGCGCGGGCGGCTCACGTGCGCCTCAGCAGACCCCCCTCCCCTGAGCGGAACCGAGAACAGAGTAGCCGCTCCGTTTCATCACACTGTCTCCGATGCGGGTCGCGGGACTACTTCCCATCAGTGCCGCACTGCCCAGCGCATGGCAAGACATGTTTGTTCTGCGGTCGCAAAGGCCACTTCAAAATGTATGCAACCGCAAACGAACTCAAATTCAAGGCCGGGTCCGTGAAGTTGAATTTCATGAAGATGCTTCATCGTGTAGCAGTGCTGAGCAAGTTTTGACTGTGCACCGTTCCGCGCGTAGCGGAATTAATATTCAAGTGCAAGTCACGAATGTCCCCTTGACATTAATTACTTGTCGATTCAGGGTCGTCTATTTCAATCCTGTCGGAGCAAGAATTCAGTCGACATTTTCAGAGCGTTCCACTCCTGCCTGCTCCGCATGTCACCCTGTTTGACTACTCTCAACGGCCAATTTCCATGCCAGGTTGTTTCCAGGCAGATGTTCGGTTTAAAGGCCGTACAGCATCACTAAGTTTTTATGTTGTTCCCCAAGGAACTTGTCTAATCGGTCTTGGGGATTTTTTACTAATACCTACTAAACATGTAACCACTAAAAATAAGGGGAGGAGTATGTTGTATTCAGTTTCAGATTTTATTTTTCTTATCCCCCAGGGGTCACAATTCTGTTCTCTGTTATATATATCTGACCCTATGTGAATAAAGAGGGCTTTCTGTACATAGGGTCGGCTGCAGTCTGTCTCCCACCTTGAATACCACAATCTCCTTCCAAAGAAGATGCACCCCACATACCATACCCAACGACGAATCTAACGGGCAAAAGCCCTTCAGAAAAGATATTACAAGGAGCGAATGACGTGTTCTCTGTTGATGCAGCAGAATACCCATCTTCCCCCTCCAATGTCCTTTCAGCTGTAGATTCCAATGGCAAGGCAATCACAATTCGGAGGAGGCTGCCACTGCACTAGCATTATCCATCCCCAATATCACTATGATTATTATAGTGATTCAAAAACTGCCATCCATATAATTTCAGTGCCGGCCATATCTTGGAAACTGCCCTTTTGATTCTTAAGAAGCATCCATCTATTCAGGACATTGCTCTCATAAACGCCCGCGCATGCGGGACTGAGTGGCACTGAGGCGGCTCATGCCTGTGCTGGAGGAATGACGGGTCGAGCGCAGGCTACTGGCGCCGCCTTAGAACACAGTCCCATTTAGTGCGCGAGATCTTCTTTTGACCTTCCGTGAAATAACAAATCACAAATGCCTTCAACGCACCGTGGAGCTGAGCGTCAGTGAGAGATTTTTAGGGGCGAAGCTCCTTATGGCGTCACCCGTTCGTCCCCATTATCGTTTGTTTGTAACCACCGCTCGTTGAGTCTACAATCCGGCCATAGATGGCGCTACTTGTACTATATAACGAATGCATATACGCTGAGAAATGCAAAATCGCCACACACTAGAGGGCATTTTGTAGCAAAAGATAATAATAAAAGGTGAGTTTTATGAACACAGGATTTACGTCACACGTAGGGAAGGAGAGAGAGACGATCGCGCCACTGCGATCGCGTGTTCTTCGGCGGCGTTTTGGCGCGCGCGCCAACAGAGGCTCGTCGACAGAGGATGGACAAGGCTGCCGAGCGGCGTGCGCACAGGGCGGCGGCGGCTCGCGCTCGAAGAAGCGACCCCGCCGTGCGGGCGTGGGAGGCCGAAGCTAGCCGTGATTCTGCGCGGCGGCGCCGCGAGGACCCTGCAGTACGAGCGCTCACGTTACTCACGAGTTTCATTGAGGTGTGTGGCGAGGTATCTTTAATACATAAGAGCTTCGCCCACTCTCCATCATTCACCCTGTGGATATGCTGTCATTTTTTTTTTTGGCGCCACTTGCAAACTCTCACGTTTCCTACATCCTCTTTCCATCATCTTATACGCCCTGCTGTATATCCCTCCCCCTCATGCATTTTCTGCACTCAAAAAGCCAACATCGACCACGTCATGTGGGGGTGTGCTCGACACCGCCCACCTAAATCACTTAATAATAAGGAGCAGTGGGAGGCTGCTATGTGCAGCTCGGCGCCAGAGGTCTAGTACCAGATCCTGGATTGGGCCAACAAGGTAGGTGACCTACCCCGGGTAGGTTTCCCCGCTGCCTCCGCCACTGGCCCTTTCCCTCCTGGGATAAACAAACTTTTTCTCCTCCTCCTCGGTTATCGGTTATTAGCACTGCCGCACCCCTCCCTCACACACATACTGTCGCGAGACACATACAGTGCACGTTGGCTAACGTTAGCCTTACCTTTGATTCACATTAATTTACTTGAACTCATCGTTGATTCATGGTTATTTGTACACATGTTTGATATACACCAATTAACAGTACTCATCTCTGGTCAACATTAAATCACTTTATTCACTTTTCACTCACATTATTTAACTTCAGGTCGCCTTTGAAAAATATGGCATAAATAAATATAACGCACTTCAACATAGAGATGTCTGCAACTGCATCGCATCACCACTGTATTAAGGCTAGTGAACCGAGTATAGCAAACCGTCGTCCGCGCACATCTGCTGCGCCTTTCTTCGTTCCTCACCAGATGCAACTAATACGACGCCAGGGCCCTTTCGGCCTCGGGGGTTCCATGGCCACATCACTACACAACATACGAGTGCAGCAAACCTACATCGACGCTTTTGACGCGAGCCACTTACCCTCCACACAGCTGCAGAAGCAGAGAAATAAATTCTGTGATTGTTGCAAAGAGCCGAACAGCCTGGTCGAAGTGGCCAAAGGAACAGCGCTTGGTGCCATGATGTCGGCACTTGCTACGGCCCCGGGAAAGAGGCTCCAGGATGTCTGGCTCCTTTTTCGCTCGCCGGTCACGAAGAGGCGAGGCAAAGCTGCCAAGGTAGCAAAGACCGTAAGTCCAGGCTCCAGAAAGCATGAGGTTCCGCAAATCGCTAGAGAGAGCAGAAAGTCAACCACGGGAGTGGACATACTGTCCTCTCTCTTGCATAAATTTTGGCCCGCCATGGTGGTCTAGTGGTTATGGCGCTCGGCTGCTGATCCGAAGGTCGCGGGATCGAATACGGGCCGCGGCGGCTGCATTTCAATGGAGGCGAAATGTTGAGGCCCGTGTGCTGTGCGATGTCAGTGCACGTTAAAGAACCCCAGGTGGTTAAGATTTCCGAAGACCTCCACTACGGCGTCTCTCATAATCAGAGCTGGTTTTGGGACGTTAAACCCCACAAATCATCTTGCATAAGTTTTACCTGGAATATTACGTAGACTCTTACCCGGGCTGTGGCTGCTCCTCAACGACATTCCATGTCGCAGTGGAGTGTGCCTCCACATTATTCCCTCCCCTCCCCGCTATGCTACGTCCCTTCTACACCAAAGAGCTCTGGGAAGATGCCCTCTGCGACGGGCCTCCCGAGGTCCACCGGGCTAGTTCAACGGGTCCGTGTGGTCGCCAAAACCATCTTGGGGACCTCGGGCAAGGGTTCCCTCCCGCACCCTTACTATATAGTATATGTAAAATGTTTATTCCCTCTCTATCACTCCATGGAGGCCACTACCATAGAGAATTAATAACTGAATCTAGAGGAAAAGCTCCTCGTAAAGCCAGTGCGTTGGAGGGAGCACCCCCGTAATCGTCGCCATCTTGCAATGCTCATGTCATGTTGCCAGCTAGTGAGTCGCTGGCTATCCTTGGCGATGGTAACCGGTGTTAGACTGGCAACAAAATGTGTAAACACGTAGCCTAAGAAATCGCACATGAATGCGCATCAATTTCGGAGGCTAAGTAAACTGGAATAAGTGTCGATAAATGCCAGCAGTTTTCTTGTTTTCAGAGTTGCTTGATCATATGGCTTTGGGATGAAATGTTTAGTTTCACGATAGTAGCTTTGAAAGTGGAACGGTGGCCGTCAGTGGAGCTCGGAAGCACACTCGGCAAGCCCTCGAGGCTTGTGCACCTGGCATGGTCAGTGGAGCCTTGTCAATTACCACCGTGCCCGAGCGGTCCGTGATTCAGTCTTTCGAGAGCAGGTAGCTCTTTCGACGCACAACCTACCAGTCCAAGTTCTTTTGCCTGTAGTGCAATTGCAGCTGAGGCATGGTCGAACAGCACGGCTGTCAAGCCGGCACCTGCAACAACTCCGCATCAACTCATCCGTTGCTTACCCGCTGCGGTCACAGAGACGGGAAGGTCAAAACAGTAATAACGTACAACACCAATCTGCCATCACATCAACCAATGTCACGGCTCGATCACATATTCAGCCCCAGAACTGTAGGAATGGAAAACTATTGCGCATCCAAAAATGCGAAGAGATCAGAAACCATGCTTTATTGACCGTATGTGTTGTGCTAGCGATGGCCACTACGAAGGCTAGAACAGCTTCTCTATACTGATCGGGTACAGGTCAAGAAAAAAAGTGGCCACTGCTTTGATCGGGCGAAGCATGGCCACCGCTATCCCACACGCCTGTAGGTCTTGGGCGAGGTGAAATGTGTTTGTTTACCAACCAGGACGGCAGTGCATGCAGCCAGCTGGTACGTCTGGCGCCCGCAAGTTCGTGTGCGGCCAGACGCGAAAATTGGGAGGGGGAGGGGGGCTGCTATTTGGCTTCAAAGAGTTACTTTCCTTACATGACTCCCACCACCATAAGACTGCACTTAATTTGTGCTAACCATAGCTTCAACTTGTTAAATCGGTTTCTCACTTGTAAAGGATTCGGAGCATTAAAAGTTTCCGTGCTCCTGTGCTTCCGATATTGACAAAGTTACTGTGCTGTGTTTAGATCATAGTTTCCTACTAAAATACTAGAGGGGAAAACTGGTGCGGCGATCGTGAAGCTGCCATGGGAATGATGGTATGACATGGATTTGTCTAGTCTTCATGCCTGTGGCTTCAAACGTCTTGGTGGATTTGTTTATTCCTGTTTTTTAACTTCAGTGACACGAGTGACATTACTACACTTTTTCATTACGCGACGAAGGCAGCGGCAGTAGGGTATGCTTTGCTGCTAGAGATCATCAGACTCGCATGTACCAAAGTCGTTTGCAATGATGAGGTGCCATGCAGTCTGTTTCGCTGGTGTGCTTGTTGATGGATGGCTACACACATTATTTGCAGCGGTGTTTTACCCGACTTTTGAAATATTCGCTCTGTGTCTCACGAACCTTATCGTTGCGGTTTTGCTGTTTTTTTCTTTTCTTTTGTATCAGATGCGATAAAATCTGTAACCGTAGGGTCACTTTCACGGCTGACATACATCCCTTGTCAGAAGGCTGTTCGTATATCTTGTACTACGGCATTTCAATTCCGCTGTCTGATTAATTCAATGCCGACCGAATGCGCCAAGCAGGCGCACAGTTATCGTGCGCATAGTAGACGCCAACTGGGCGATATGCAGACGTGCCTGCGGACGACGCTCAGAAAGTCTGCTCAGATCAAAGCTCAGGCGCAGTTTCCGACGAAATTTAACAGCACGGTTGTTTATTAAACATCATGTTTTTTTCCACAAAACCAACCACCAAGCGATGGGCGATACTGCGCTCCTGCTACGGCCTCGCGCAGGGGCTTGACCCATGCATATATTTTGTAAAAATACAGTGGAACACTTGCCCTGCACTAAGAAAAGTGAGTGAAAGCCCGCTTGTTATATTTAGAAGACACATCTACCATTTACACACTTGAAAATGTCAGTACATCACTTACAAAAGCAAAAATCTTTATTTTAAGTTCGAACACAAATATATCTAGAACTTGAACTCGTATGGACGCTGCAAGCTGAGGAGGCAACATTGCCATATCGCACTATATTGCTAAATTTCTCAGCGTTCAGTATTTTTCTAACCGTGAAAAAGCAACTGGTACCTGCACACGCACACAGATTTTCCAAAGTCTTCCGTTTTAGTGCAATGTTTTGTCGTAAACGACCTATTTTTTTGAAGCCGCAGAGCCATATGAAGCCAGAAGAATGAAGACTAGGCAAATGAATGTCATGCCCATCATTCCCATGCCGGCCCAACTGCCTTGTTTGAAAGTGCCACAGACACTAGCGCTACATGTCCGTCCAGTAGCGCACCCAGGATTTCTGCCAGGGGGGGGGGGGGGGGGGTTCAGTCTTTCACGAAGGGCCGGGCAATTGCGATTACACAGTTGTTGCGTGTGTAAAAAAAAAGTAAATAAAATGCCAAATAGTAGTGACACCAATGATGGTGATTATTATTTTTTCGGCGTTTTGCAGACATTAGCTCCACATTCTTTTAGGACATAGGAGCAGTTACGGAGTGGGAGGGGGGTTAGGTCGGCTTCAGGGGGGGGGGGGGGGTTACAACCCCCGAAATCCCTCCCATCGGTGCTCCACTGTGTCCGTCTAGTATTTTAGTAGGAAACTCTGTGGTTTAGATAAATCAAACGTTGGTCCTGTTTTTCTAACCTGATAATCAGACTCAGAATTAAGTGAATTTAAACTGAAATTTTGAACTGATAACTGTGCTGTTTGGGCAATGATAATATTGTTTACAAATGTTAATTTATTTGGGCACATTAATTTCTATTTTACTCAAATATTCATATGATACTCTTTTAAGGCTCAATAATGAGCGACAATTCCTAATTCTCGTATATGGGTGAATATCAGTTTGAAGCCTGGAGAAGAAAGAATGTACATTAAGATTGGTACCGTTTCACTTGACATAATAGTAGTGTGTATTATCAGAGTTGTATGCCTGCGGAATGAAGACTAGTGCTGTCAACATAACTGTGGTAAAATTTTTTTGGAGAATAGAAGTTGTAAAGCAACATATCAGTTCAACTTTAGTCTCAAGCTCGAAGTGCAGCATATCCGCATACCATTTATTCTATTTCGAAATATTTACTACAAACATTACACAATAAAAATGATGGCAGCAATGAGAACATTGTCAGGCTTAAGTACTCTTAACATCATATATCAGTCAGGAAAAGCTGGACAATGTTTTTTGGGGTGGTGCTTCAATCATTTGGATGCACTGGTGATCCCCTTTCAAAGCAGGTTTTGGTCATTTTTAACAGCCTCAGCTTCCACACCGGAGCGAGACCACCCAGAGGTAAAAATTATCTGCTTGAGCTTGTCACCACAGCCTGAGCCACCTGACATATGTTTAAAAAAAAAAGGGGGGGGGGGGGGGGCTGTTCTCATGATGGCACAAGTTGACATGCTCTTAGATAAAGGAAATTTAGCAGACGCTGCCTTTGTGATGGAAATGCACAGCTCCCTGCTCAGACTCAAAATACAGTAGAACCCCGCTGATACGTTTTTCACGGGACCGTAAAATGTAAACGTAAGAGCCGAGAAACGTAACAGCCAAGAAATGGGGAAAATGGAAAGATGAGAGAAGTGGTCATCGGCACACAATTTTATTTCAGTGCTAGCGCTTTCAGTGCCCGCATCGGCACACTCGGCTACGATTTCCTCGACAGCGAAAACCTCGGAGGTGACAATGGTGTCATCGATGGAAACGTAATCATTGTACGCGATTCCGCCACCAACAGTTTGCATCGCTGTGCCATAATTGAGATGGCGGAAGCTGGAAACGTAATTGGCGTCGCCCATTGTGCAGCTAATCCTACAGTCAAGCCAAGTCAAGCTACGTGAAAAGTCAATATTTTCATCGACAGTGTCCGCTTGGATCGCCAATTCGCGGCGTAACATGCGGGAACGTTCCCACATTGCGACGTAACAGCGGGGTTCCTAATGCATTGAATCCTATGGGAGCTATGCCGGGACCGGCCAAAAACAATGTAACAGCTGGGAAAGCGCAGCAGCCGGGAACGTAACAGCGGGGTTCTACTGTACGTAGAGAAATGCAGTGGCAGCTAATTAATTTATTATACAGCTGTAGTGGATAAATTATACAGAAGTCACTGAAGAGAATTTTTTTCAGAAGCGTGCACTTCACTCTGCGTTCTTCCTATTCAGGCCGCATAAAACCCTAACACCTTCTTAGCTAAGGATTTTGGCCATGTTGGCCTGGTTTGCCCGTCTGCATCATTTGAACTCCTTGTGACAAAAATTGAGAATCCTCTCACTTTTTTTTCCTTTTTCTACTTCTTTTAGCGGGAATAAGCTGCATGCGAAGAGTATGACCTGTTTTCTGGACTTTATTCAGGCAGGGGGTCTATACGGCTCAACAAATGTGTTGAATAACTCTGCGCTTCCACCTGTGCCATCCGCCTCTGGAATAGCCTGCCTGATCACATTGCCTCCCAGACTAACTATGATAGCTTCCGCCATGTCTTATCAAGCCATTGCACAAACCTCCGTGAGTAGATGCCGTGTTGTGCAGCGCAAACAAAGTTAGCCTTTGACAATTCTTCAGCCCACAGATATCATCACAGCTAATCTCTCCATCTGCTTATGTCATGTCATATATCATAATCTTTTTTGCTTTCGCGCAGGAAATGTACCGTAATTCTTTTAGCCTACATGGTCGTTGTTTTTTCCCATCTGTATTTTTTGCAATTGCATTGCAAGCTTATTTTTGTGAATAGTGTCTGTTTTTTAAGAACAATATAATTTTGTACGCAGAGAATATGCCTACTTTGTCGGTTCTCTTTGTTGTGTACAAGCGATGTGCCGTTTTGATTACACTTTTATTACCTGTATATTTCGTGCATCAAGGACTGTTTGTTCTTTTTAGTTTTTAGTTAACACCCGTTTTGTTTTGCATTTGTTATTTTTGTATTGTTTTTATGTTTGGTATGTTCACATACGTATATTTTGTGTAATGCCCCCCTTACTCAATGCCCCCAGTGGGGCCTGTAAGGTACAGTTATGTTTTTCTTGTCCGTTTTCTCCTTGATGTGGATTGAAGTCCCGTCAAGAAGATGATCGACGTCGATGAAGCAGGAGGCAGGTTGGAGGTAATGAACTTGAAGGTATATTGCAGCGAAATATTTACAGTCATATGTACATCTTGCCGAAGCACACTGATGATAACATAGACATCAACAGCGTCTTACTCTTCTACTTAACTTTTCTTAAGTTAGAGCCTAGAACACTGTTACTACATACAACGAACCTAGTCTCACTGTTCGACCACCGAGTGGTTACGGCCCAGACAGAAGTTGCATCGTACGGAGTCTTACTGATCGATCAGTTAAGTGATTACAGCCTTGACTGAAGGGAAACGAATCTCGTCCAGTCTTTAGTACCTTGCGGCAACAAAGAAGGGGAGGTGGCCACTGCTGGTCCGCCTCAACCTTCTGTTATCCAATCTGTTTACCCTCAGATTAAGCCACTCCCTAGTGGGCTGTCCCTAATCTCGACAGCAGCATCTTTGCAGTTTAAACAGGCATTTTGGCATTCTCTCCCATCATGGCTCTCCCTCTCCTTATCCCACGCTCTCAGATATTCTCACAGTCGAAATATCGGTATCGTAGCAGCCCTGCGGCATTCGCGCCATCTCCCAGGCTCATCCAGTCGAACCCTGTCGTAAAGTGAGTTCCGGGAAACACTGCGTGTCTTCGCCCTTCCCGCAGTTCGGACCGTGCATTGCTGCGACTCAACCCTTCGTTCCAGTCGGCGCGCCGAAAGCGCATGCCGGTCGTTAAAGAATTGGTTGGGCCAAGCGCATTGTCGCTTCGAGCGACGGCGCACTTCTTGTGCATTCTCCTCCTACGCTTCCGAGCTGCTCTTCCCCGAAACGGCCACTGAGAGGACAAGCACGGTCGCGCAGCGGCAACCCCCCGAGCGACTGCGGGGAGCATGAGATGTTTGCCCGCCTCATCTTCCCACGCGTTGTCCGCTCTTCCTCCAGCCGGGTTCAGCGAAAGGAAAGGGTCTCGTACCAGGAGCCCCTGGGGGCCAGCGTGGGAGACCAGCCGCTCAATGGGAGCCGTTTGCTTTCCATTGATAATTGCTGTCAAAGACCATGCAGAGAGAGAGCCAAGAAAGAAGCTTTGTACAGCGTACGGTGCTACGCCGTCACTTCTGTACGATCGCCTTATGAGCGGCAACATAACACGTCCCCCCTAAAGAGTACGCTGGGCTGTTCTACGCTCAGTGGTACGATAAATCACTGCCGCGATTAGTTCACTGGACTTTCTAACCATCAACAGTATACACAAACATCAAACACAATTGCGAGACAACACGTACGACAGGAGAATACAAGAAACGAAAACAAATACATGCTAACCGATCAAGCACACCATTGCTGCTTCAAGCAGTAAGATCACTAGTGTCTGTTTCTTGGATTGTCAATCACACAGTCCACAATATACAGCAGCGGGTGGGCAGGAACATTCACGTCCCCCCCCTCAGTTGGCATGGCACTGTTATTCTGATGGCTTCCACAAACTATTCTGGAGCCTCGATAATGCATCCGCATTCCTGTTACATATACCTTTCCGATGTTGTACCGAGACATGATATCGCTGTAAAGCCAGCGCCCATCTTGTCAATTTCGCCCCGTGCGGATAGAAGTTGTAAGGTACGACAGCGGATTGTGGTCGGAAACGACGTTTACTATGGCACCGAAAAGCCAGTAGTCAAGCTTCTTTAAGGCCCATATTATTGCGAACGCTTCCTTCTCAATTGTCAACCAACGCATCTGGGTCGGTGGGAAGCGGTGGCTTGCAAAGGCGATAGGCTTCTCTTCTCCCTCAGCTGACATTTGCGTGAGCTGAGATTTGAAATTAGTGCCCTGATCGGAGCAGATCATCTCCGGAACGCCTGTGCGACTGAATATCTCAATCAGTGCATCACAAGTCGCCTTAGCGGTCAAAGAGCGCAGTGGAACCACCTCCGGCCACCTCGTGCAAAGGTCCACTAAGCACAGTGTGTACTTATGCCCTCTCGCTGACGGTGTGTCTAGGGGTCCGATCACATCTACATTGACAACTTGGAAAGGGTGCTCGGGTCTAGTGAGCGGAGTTATAGGCACTTTATCTGTGCGACGCCTGTCTGACCGAATTTGACATTCATGGCACGAACGACAATGCTCTAATATCTCCTTCGCCATACCTGGCCAAAAAAAATTATACCTAATGCGAGCTCTTGTTTTCTTTGGCCCCAGGTGCCCCCCGCATAGCGACTCATGGCCTAAGTGCATCACCTCAGTGCGCTTATCTTTGGGGACAACTAGCTGACTCACTCGAGTGCCTGCTATTGAGTCGCAGTGATATAACAGTCCGTCTGAAATGAACATGCCGGATTTCCCACTACGCGCATCTTCCCAACATTTCTTTAGCGTAGTGTCACCCAACTGCACTTTGCGGAACTCTTCTCTCTGGCCTAATGATGCCTCCCTTTCTTCATCAATTTGCGCATCTTCGCCGGAAACGTCTTTCTTCTCCAAAGTAAGATTGCATGCCACGACCTTTGGTTTCTCTACTGTTTGTTCTGCCTCGGGAGCAGGCTCGGCCGGTGCTCGACAGGGTGCCAGAGGGCTGCTGGCCTTCGACAAAAGTTTCCAATCTTCCTCGGTCAACAAACAATCTGTGCCCTCGACAAGCTCATCAGTTAACGCGCAGAGTAGGTCGGCGCTCTGAGGCTCCGTAACCTCTCGCGGGCTATTTAATTTGACCGGCAACGTAACTAGCCTTGCCTCGATAGTTTTACCAAAAGCAGACACTAATCTCACCTTTCCAGACGGCTCTACTAAACTTCTCGGAAGCAGACTCTCCCGAAAGACAGTTATTTCGCTCCCTGTATCCAAAATTGCATCTGCGGATATACCTGCACATGATACGGGAATTAACTGCAGTTTATTTGTGCCTTCACCCTCTTGTTTTAGAGACTTCACCTTTGCGCTAAGTACTCCATCAGGTATTTCAGTTTCCGTCTCGTGGGATAACGCTACCTTTTGGACCTTCCGCTTTGGCTCGGTAGCCTTCTTCGGGTTGCTCTCCTTATCGCTAGACTTCGGGCACTCTTTAGCGAAATGGCCTGAGCCGTGACATAAGTGGCACTTCAGAGCCCCTTGCTCTACTCGTGTCGCCGGCTTCTGCCCCATTTCTACAGTTGGTTGCTTTGAAGCACGCCCTTTTCCTTTCGCTTGTTCGAAAGTTTGCAGCACTTTAGCGATCTCAGTTGGCCTAAGCCATCCCTCGCCTTCTCTTAGTCTCACATACTCAAGACCCTCCGTGCTAAGGCCCGATTTTATGCGGTCAGCAACCATGAGTTCTGCCATCACTTCTACCGTGTCGGCCTCTCTCACTTGGAGGTAGTAGGAGAAATAAGCTTTCACGCGGGACGCGAACTGCGCCCACGTCTCTTCCTTCCGCTTTACCGCTCTGTCGAACCTCTGCAGATACTCTGCCGGAGAAAGCTTCAGTTCTGTCAGTACTGCTGCTTTAACTGCCTCGTAATCTGCACTCTCTACAGAGTTGAGGTTACGCAGTAGGTAACGAACTCGTTCAGTTAGTGCTGGTATAACCAAATGCATGCGACTCTCGTACGGTACTTGGTAAGTAGCAAATAGTTTTTCTACTTCCTCAAACCATAATGGCACATCCGCGTCACTCGGCAGGCAGAACCCTTTCAGCACTTTTGCACATTGCAGGACAGAATCAAAACACCGTCGCCCCCGATCACCCGTCTCCGACCCAGAGTTGGACAACGTGCCATTGAGACGTTCCGCGTTCGTTCTAGTTTGCAATAGCTTTTCGTACTCAATCTGGAGATTGAGCTTTTGAATTTCAAGTTCGAGCGTTCTCGTTTCACTTGAATTCGGCAAAACCTGAGATGCCTGCTGCATCGATTCTTGCCTCTGAGTAGGCACTCTCGCCTCATTTGACTGATCATAATTTATAATGCCATGATTTGATGGCTCTCGACTCCGATCCATTGCTACCGCACTCGCACCTTCATCTCCATTAGACTCCATTGTTTCAGCACCCCCGCGTGTTCTCACCATGTGCTCTACACATAAACTGCCATGCCAACTAGAGAAAAACGCAAGAAATCCTGCTCACCCTTTCCTGTATGCACTGTCGTTCCTGGATCTCTTCCACGGTGCCGGAGTTGGCTGCTGTGGGATCGTCTCGACGTTGCCGCTGGTGGCTGACGGATGCCTTGCCCCTCGGTCTCCTCGGCACTGGTCTGGTGTATGGTGCTGTAGAGCTTCGCCGATCCCTGTCCGACTGCGCCAGTTATGTTTTTCTTTGTTCGTTTTCTCCTTGATGTGGATTGAAGTCCCGTCAAGAAGATGATCGACGTCGATGAAGCAGGAGGCAGGTTGGAGGTAATGAACTTGAAGGTATATTGCAGCGAAATATTTACAGTCATATGTACATCTTGCCGAAGCACACTGATGATAACATAGACATCAACAGCGTCTTACTCTTCTACTTGACTTTTCTTAAGTTAGAGCCTAGAACACTGTTACTACATACAACGAACCTAGTCTCACTGTTCGACCACCGAGTGGTTACGGCCCAGACAGAAGTTGCATCGTACGGAGTCTTACTGATCGATCAGTTAAGTGATTACAGCCTTGACTGAAGGGAAACGAATCTCGTCCAGTCTTTAGTACCTTGCGGCAACAACGAAGAAGGGGAGGTGGCCACAGCTGGTCCGCCTCAACCTTCTCTTATCCAATCTGTTTACCCTCAGATTAAGCCACTCCCTAGTGGGCTGTCCCTAATCTCGACAGCAGCATCTTTGCAGTTTAAACAGGCATTCCGGCATTCTTTCCCATCATGGCTCTCCCTCTCCTTATCCCACGCTCTCAGATATTCTCACAGTCGAAATATCGGTATCGTAGCAGCCCTGCGGCATTCGCGCCATCTCCCAGGCTCATCCAGTCGAACCCTGTCGTAAAGTGAGTTCCGGGAAACACTGCGTGTCTTCGCCCTTCCCGCAGTTCAGACCGTGCATTGCTGCGACTCAACCCTTCGTTCCAGTCGGCACGCCGAAAGCGCATGCCGGTCGTTAAAGAATTGGTTGGGCCAAGCGCATTGTCGCTTCGAGCGACGGCGCACTTCTTGTGCATTCTCCTCCTACGCTTCCGAGCTGCTCTTCCCCGAAACGGCCACTGAGAGGACAAGCACGGTCGCGCAGCGGCAACCCCCCGAGCGACTGCGGGGAGCATGAGATGTTTGCCCGCCTCATCTTCCCACGCGTTGTCCGCTCTTCCTCCAGCCGGGTTCAGCGAAAGGGAAGGGTCTCGTACCAGGAGCCCCTGGGGGCCAGCGTGGGAGACCAGCCGCTCAATGGAAGCCGTTTGCTTTCCATTGATAATTGCTGTCAAAGACCATGCAGAGAGAGAGCCGAGAAAGAAGCTTTGTACAGCGTACGGTGCTACGCCGTCCCTTCTGTACGATCGCCTTATGAGCGGCAACATAACAGGTACTTTGAAATAAATGAACTCGAGTTGGTTGGTCACCCAGACCATGGCAGTGACAGGAAACGTCATTAGGTTGTATGCTTATACAAGGGTGCATTTCCTCCCAAAAGCTTCTAACAAATCTAGAAACTCGCAGAGAGATAAACAACAGCTTCTAAAAATGAGGCAGTGGCAGTGATAATGACTGGTGCATCACGTACTGCATATTTCAATTTCATTTAATTATTTATTTACACATTGCCTAGGCCCCACCACGGTGGTCTAGTGGCTATGGTACTCTGCTGCTCATCCGAGGGTCACGGGATCGCATCCCAGCTGCGGTGGCTGCATTTCGATGGAGGCGAAATGTTGAGGCCCGTGTGCTGTGCGATGTCAGTGCACGTTAAAGAACCCCAGGGGGTCAAAATTTCCGGAGACCTCCACTACGGCGTTTCTCATAATCAGAGCTGGTTTTGGGACGTTAAACCCCACATAACAACAACACATTGCCTACATCACCATAAAGCGTTGTGTGTGGGGATGGGGGGGGGGGGGAGTCATGGGCTGCAACATAGCGCACTCAGCATTAGACACAACAATTTACAAGGTACCTCCAAAGAAGAAAAAATGCACAAATTATACAGAATTCACACAAAGATTTCACAATGCAGAAATCACACATACGACATTTTAAATGTCACTGAGAACATTTCATTACATTAACCATTCATATTGACAGCAATGATGTATCACAGGGAAGAGCACAAGAGGTTGACCGCCTGAAAGACTGTTCCATTCCTCTGTTATTTTTACAAAGAACAAACCACCAGAGTGCGTTTTTCTTTACAGATATTATAGTATTTTCGTGAATTACCTCAACGGATTGAGACGTACCTCGATTCATTGAGGTATTCATGAGGATTAATGGCACTTCTGGTATAATACTGTAAAGAAGTTTAAGCCACAGTTGCTACCTTCTTACTGTTAACAGATTCCACCCAGAAGAATTACAGTTAGCACTTGCATATTTGACTGCTTGATTTTTAACTTTCTCTAGTCTATCAATTCAGTATTTCTGATGAATATTACTCAAGCATAATCTTAAATGGGTATTACAAACTGTGTTTGCTTGCTTCACGGTTTGGGAGGCTTGCTTAAAATTCCTGCATATAAAATATGACATCATACTTGCTTTTGTCACAGTGATGTCTATGCACGTATTCCACTTGTAGTTGTCAGAGAAACAGACTGCCAAATACTTGACACTCATTGCTAATTAGTGAATGGTTATTCAGGTAACTTCTTTTATTTATGAGTACGGTTGGGAATTGTATGCAACAACATTTCTGGATGCCCGACTCATCTAGTTTTGACACCATAGTGTTCATATTCACAAATCACTTTTACAAACTTTCAGCATCCTTACACGATTTAATTTTCTTTCAACACCATGCATGTCATCTGCAAACAATTTAATGGGAGTCATAACGCCTTCAACTATGCTACATATGTGGTGCCACGAGACTGGCATGGTAATTTGAGAAAAAAAGTGTGTCCCAAGCAAAATTTAAAAACACGCTTCTAGCAAGGTTTGGCAGTGTAGAACTGCGCGTGCAAACACCCAGGTTGATGCGCGCCAGCCAGTCACATCACCGTCTATCGAAAGGATTAAAAAGTATTATATTACACCTGCTCTCCACCGGTCTGGACACTAGAAAGCCGGTCTAGCCTCTGTAGAGGACGCCATTCGCCCTACTGCACTTTCATGTAGGGGTTCCCCCATCGATGCATAATTTCGATGCGAAATATTCTAAAAGTGGGCATAATATTACACTTAAATACAATACACTGTTGCTTATAGTGAGCGTGCCTTTGAGAAATTCCATCATCTATCCTTTACCAAAATATTTTTGTTCCGGCTGACTCCTGCTTGTCAGCAGTCTGTTGACATTGATATTACGTCATGCTCATTTGTTTCCTTCTTTTTCTTTTTAATTCAAAATATGCATGGTTGGAGTCATGCTCATGGCACGTTCGGGCAGCAACAAAGGTGGCAGCAAAGTTAGGTTGAGGCTTAGCTGCTCTCAGCCGTGCATTGACGTTAGAATGAGTAATGTAACACGGGATCGATGTGTTCAATACTGCTAAGTAATCCACATGCTCCTATGGTCTGTTACCTCACACGAGTGACATTTTGTGTACGTGCTGTGTATTCGTCATATTTCGGCTATCAATTTTAAGTGTGCAAAGGCATGAAAAGGACCAAAACTGACGCTTAACACTTACGTACTTGTTGCTATAACTGAACATCAGTTGTGCTTGCTTTTAAACTCTTAGTTATTGTAGTGTACACACATCCCATCTATTACAAGCTGTCACAGTGCTAGTGTTCATCTACATTTGTTTGTTGCATGAGTGGAAAGCCCTGTCTGTTGACAGGGCCTTTGATTTGTTTGAAGTAGCGTTCACTACATCACCGCAAGATGCACAGTGTAGTGCACGTGAGTGCTTTGTGGACTTCATAAGGATTGCAGAGCTAATAAATGCTGATTTGTCTAGCGTGCATTATGCAGCATTAGGAGTACGATATATCACATGGTTGTTGCATTTTATGATAAATGATATTATTTCTTACAATAGTGGACAGCATGACAACACACATACCCACAACACAATGAAGTCCACACACGTCTGTCTTCACAATTTTCTGCTGGGGAACCTCCCTCCTGCCCCCCCCCTCATTTTTCTTCACGTTGGTTCGGTGTCATCACAGAGTACAAGATATTCCAGAAATGCTTAGCTCTCTCACCCAAAGTCTCTCTCTCTCTCTCTCTCTGTCTTTCTGTTCGTATTTTAAAGGGTAACTCCAGCGATTTTTCTGTCTGCTTATATCATTGAAATTTTCAGTATATATTCTCCTTGGTACTGTAATAACATATGCCAAGGCAGGCTGTTGCAAGTAATTTAGTTTTCCTGGAAAGGAATTTTTAAATGTTTTAGCGCATTCCCATGGGGGCCACCCTATGTTTTTGATGTCATTACCTTCAATGCTGACCACCTGAGCAGGCAGGCCATCAAAAGCAAAACAGCGATACTTCAGTGCTCAAATCAATTGCTGTCGAGTTCAGAAAAGCTAGCATAACTCAGTACATCATCGGATGACATCGCCACTGTCATTTTTTAGGCACCAGCTCCATATCTCTAACGCCAGAGATGCTGTGACGTCATCGCTTATGCTGCATGAAGCGTGTCTTCATATTGGTTTTGGTATAAATGCACTGTTCAGCCGGTTATTTATGATTATTGGTGCTTTTCTGAGCAAACTGAACCACCCTGGCTGCTACAGGATTATCAGTACTATTGGAAACATCAATATGGGAACATGGTGAAAAACAACCACCAGAGTTCCCCTTTAAGTCTCTCCTGACTGGTCATTCTGCTCGCCACACCTTCTCTACGTTCAGCTGCAGTACGCAGCTGCATACATAGGTTCAATAGAAGGATGCAATTTTACCATTGTAGGAGTGGAGTAATGGGAATATTTAAAGAGACCCTGAAATAGTTTTGACGATTTTGTGCAAACATGGTGATCCAGTAGAGCGAGTCATTAGGATCATTTGAGGGCAGATTTCAGCGCTGTGCGTAAAGTGGTTTTCAACACGTGCATCACAAAAGATCTCAGCGGCTCGCCAAAAGGCGTTTTCAAACGCCCCCGCCATCGACCGATCGAGTGGGAGGCCGCTGATTAGCCCCAAACCAGTCACGTGCACGTAATTTTCAAAACCTAGCTGCGAACAACGTGCTTCTACAACGTACTCCTTCGTTTCAGCCAACGGTATCGTTGCGGCATCTGGCGGCGTACACACGAGTCGCCGGCGCTCTATTACAGAGGCTAGCACTGCCGAGGTGGGCGACATCAGTGAGGATATCGGGGCGCTACGTCGCTACGGAGGGCTCAGCAGAGTGGCTGACGTGGGAGGCGCTGTCGTCACTAGCGTGCACTCCGCAGTAGATCGAGTTGAGGAGGAACAGCAGTGGTAAGGAGGAAGGCGACAGAAATAAGCCCATAGCTGCCTTAGCGCATGGTGCTTCGCTTTATTTATGGTGTGAATGATTTCACAATTGTGTTGCCTAAGCAGTGACGCAGTGTTGAAAAAACGTTTCAGCGACCCTTTAAAGAGTGGAAAGTCAAGGTACGGTGCAGTGGAGTGCCCTGGAAAGTTTCACCACCTGTATTCTTCAACAAGCATTGACATCGCACATTGCACAGGCCGTTATAATTTTGGCTGCATCAGAATACATCTAATTGACTCATTTTTGAATGCGACTTTCATGCCATCCTGTGCTGGGCTGAACAGCTACGGATTAAGTCGTAGCCCCAGTTGCTGACCAGTGGGTCGTGGTTGTTCTTGTACATCAAATCGTAGAAGACATAGTCGCACACACCGTAACTGCATAAAATAAAGCAATATCTATCAAGTCAGCAAATTCCTACTCAGCAGTGGTGGCAAGCATGCAATTTTATTAAAGTGAAAGTAGTAAAACTGGGCCATATTCTACCAAAATGGTCATACTGTTCAGCAGTACAATGATACTTTGGTTTTTGGAATAAGCAAAAAGAAACCTGCGCTCAGCAAATTAGTAATGACGTGTGTTGTAATTATTCATAAACATTGCCAATGTTACGTGTTTGTGCCAGCCCACGCAGCCAGACTTGCATGTGAGCTCACTTGCGTTATGATTTCATCTCATGCTGATAATTAGTTTAAAAAAAAGGAGAGAAAGAAATGGTAGCCTAGTTACTGCCTCCTGCTACAACTAAAAGAAGCCCACGTCCGGACGTACCTCACAGTGCACAGATTTCATTTCTGCTAGGCATATCCAGATGATATATAAAGGCCCCATCATGCTCACCGTCCTCCCAAACGGCAAGCAACTCTCCTTGGAGTAAACGTCACCTTATTTTTTTTAGTCCGTAGAAACTGCAAAACCACACAATTACCGCTTCCAGCTGCTCTTTCCACAGGGTGCACTCACAAGCGACCAACCCGTTAGTGTTTGCTGAGGACGCAGATATTGCTGTCTGTCCAAGAGCAGCAGCACTGCCTAACCGGCTGTCTAGGCGAATTTCATTTTGCTGTAAATATTTTGTGCAACTTAAGAATTTCTTTTTTAATTGCTGGTGCCGGCATGCTCTTGTTATTCCGTTCAAAGCATGTTTAAATGCTTCCACAGAGTGCTTTCTTCTGCCCCTCGGCCTTCAACACTCTGAAGTTCGTTTGAAGCCCCAGAATATGCAGACCTGTGAATACAAACCTATCGCTTTTGTTCAACAGGGAAGAGATGCACAGTAACTGGAAATCTTTCGACCTAGCTCTCATATCCCTCCACCAACACAAACTGCGTTTTCTTGAGTGATGTGGTTTCATATAAGGGCAAGTTGCTAAGTCAGTAGAAATGCATTTCTGAAGTTTATAGCACATTGTCTGGACATAATCAAATACAATTCCGACCCCCAGTGTAAATGTTTGTAATTTGCCATCTATCAGTGCAAAGACGTGTAATTTAAAGTTTGCAACAGTCCCATAAAATATTAATAAAACCAGTTTTATACTTGTGAAATCTGAGTAAACAGCAAAGCTGGAGTTCTTCTGTTGCTTTAGGGTTTATCTTGTAACAGCAGTTTCACTTATAGGCTTACTTTGATTTAGTGTCACAAAAAAATGAACATTTTGATCATGGATATATTTTTTTCTGTCACAGCCTCCTGGCCGACACCTGCAATCTACCTTCCTTGTGGATGCACCTCAGCGCCATGGGCACAGCACATGCTGCATTAGAGCACAAGCCTTACAAGGTATATTTTCATACATGCATAACCTGCTGCAGTTTACTCGCTCGCTTTGTTTACTGCTACAAAATTTTACCTTCATACATCATGCTTTTGAATACATGATGGTTTCATAACTTTTTTTTTTCCAGAACTGCCTTGCAACAATATGTTAACTGCCCTCGAAAACACAGCCTGCGAGCACAGTGGAACCACTTAACATCTACCACAGCGGGTCGCCTCAAACTTCATGCTTGTGATGCTGTAATTTGTACATGGTAGGCATGTCATGGAATGTTGCCAGTGGTTTTTCATAGGTGTCAGGTTGTCTATTTGTGTTGTGTAATCTACAGTACAATAATGATCAAATTGAACATAAGCTCTGTGCAATATTTACATCATGTTTACACTGCTGAATCAGATGATATGCATTCAATTCGAGGCCACAATGGTCGCAGTTCCATGGGGGCTAAAGGGAAGATCACCCATGTACTTAGATTTACATGCATCTCAAAAGGCCCCAGATAGGTGCATTATTAAGGATGACAGTTGGGCTAGTTGATAAGCGCCGATTTGAGGCACAACTAATTGGCGCAGAAAAATTTGGGCAACACAAGGGAACACACATGTGGTTTCTGTGCTCATTAGATATGTCCCAAATTGTCAACATTAATCCAGAATCCTCAACTGCGATGTGTCTCAATCATACAGGGGTCTGGACACATAAAATTCAAGAAATTATTAGTCATATTACAGTCAAACATCAGGGCGGTGAAGGGAGATTGTTCCAACACATACATGAACTGCCGCAAAAAGCCATACTTTATGAGGCAGTTTACAGAGTTGGTCAGAAACATTTTTGCAAACTGCATTAAATCATAGCCCTAGCTATGACAAGCTACGTGATTCAATTTGCCTTTGAATATATATTCAACACAGTTTATTAAATTGCAAACAGCTAAAAAACAACAAATATTAAATTTGGCTAGCACTAGTTGCAGCATAGGAAGTGTGAGGGATATTTGTTATAGGCCATATTTCAATGTGGGCTTGTTTTCATTTTACATAGCACCGAAATATCCATAATTTATGCCTGTGCATACCTACCTCAGGTGGCTGTTATGCCCTTAACATGTCATCTTTATTGTGCTTTGCACTATCAGACTGCACAGCCTATGAAGTGAAGTCTTCACAATGTTGTCACGAACAAAGCCTAAAAACATCAAAGATGTTAAGATACGTATTTCTTATTTATCTTTTATTTATTTAGACATACTGCAGCCCTGTTTAAGGCTATGGCAGGAGTGGGGACTACACTAATACTGTACAAAAGAAAGATAAAAACTAGTATAAGCAACACAAGTAAACAAACAGAAAAATGAATCAGTAGCTTTCAAGATTTGACAAGAAATCATCCAAAGGAAGACTGCGAATAACACCAGGTAGCAAATTCCAGCTTTTGATAGTGAAAGGAAAGAAACTGTATTTGAACGCATTGGTTCGTAACCTATTGGCCTCAAGATCAACATGTAGATGGCAGCACTGTCACCGCGAGAGTGTGGATAGGCGTTCGCTAGCGCGCATTGAAATGTACCCAGCGGCGCTCTGTTGCGAGCGGTTTGAAGCAGTTGTTAGCTAAATAAAATCATTGATTGCAGTCAAATTTATTTGTTACATACTGCCGGCCATCAATGAAGGCCTTAGGCAGGAGTGGGGAAAAACATGAACTAATATTCTGCGAGGCAAAGACATTGGCAAGATTTGCAAAACAAAGAAAAGGAACAAATTCTACAGCAGTCAGTACTCGCATAGTACTAAGCAGTCACATAGTACAAAGTATTCACAAGTACTCAAATTGTACTCGCATAACACAAAAAGTTACGTAGTGCAAGAACTTGTCACCATTTATTTGAACACAGCAAAGTGGGAACCGATAGCAAGCGAGTACATGACTTAATATGACACCTCAAGCATAGTGACGCTTACGAAACCTCATTTCTGATCGCCTGCAGAAAATAATCAATGTTGGGACGTTCAACCGCATCAGCCGATAAGGTGTTCCACTTGGCGATTTTCCGAGGGAAGAAGGAGTACATAAAGGTGTTTGATCTACGCTTCAGCTCGGTCACCTTTTTTGAGTGATGAGACAGAGTAAAGTGGCCAATGGCAGGTGCTATGAATGCGGATGGGTCAGCGCTTGACATTTTGTGGTGGAACAAATAAAATGGTAAAACATGCGTCCTTCAATCTCACTTTAGTGCAGTAATCAGGCAAAACGTTTTTATTGCATGTGAAGGGAGCGTGAAATGATATTCAATGGGGCACTGACATCATCCACCCTCACAGTTTGACTTCCTCGGCAGTTCCCTCCATCTATTTCTCTTTCACCGTACTTAAGTTCTTTCCTGCCTACAATGTTGGCATTGCTGTTACCCAACTGAAAGAGTTTAGTATGAAGTTCTCTCATTTTTCACTATTGGCGACAACAAAAAAAGGGCTGTTACTGTGCATTGAGTTGAAGTAGCAGCTTGTGTACTCTACTGTATCACTTACACGCATACTTGCGTTTAAATTCCTTGCATGTCATGTTCCATGAAACGCTTGTAAGGCCTTTAACTGGCTCAATTAGTCAAGCTATGTGACTGTATACGCCGCTCGAGTACTCTTACGATATTTGAGACACTCCTTTATTAAGTAAACATCTTAATACTCAAAAGCATTGTTTTCTTCGCATGATTACTTGTGTGATCGTGACAAGAAAAGGTTTATTTTTTATGCACATAAAAAAAAAAGGATGTGTTCTTCAAACGAAAAACACCTGCTATTTTGCGTCATGCTCACAATCGCATATCGCGAGCTGATATCGCTGCAGTACTGCATTTACACGTTGATGTTTCCCGCTTAACTTATTCTGAAGGACGCTAAGTGCACTTAGCTGTATACTTGAAATGCACAGCAGCATTTAAACTGAAATAGCTATGCCAAACTGGAGGTGTGACGATGACATAGCACGCTCAAGACACAGGTGCTCAGTGAATTTAAAGGGCCCATGACAGCCATGTTTTTGTTGGGGACTTTTATGTTCTAATGAGTAGAACAGTGTCTTGTAATCACGGCATGGAGTGGCAAATTCTCCAGCGTGAAGTCTAATTAGTCACAGCATCATTAATTTTGTTCAGTTTTAATGATGCTTCGAAACGCGCGCCAAAAACTGCAAGAAACTAGCGCCGCGGGGCTAGTGCGGCGGCTGTCGGAAGTGAGCGCAGGCACTGATCGCGTGAGCTCAAGATTCGGTGATGTTGCGGAGAGCGCGAGCGCCAGACCAGTTGCTGAATTCGTCTGCTCGCCGCACCCACTTTGCATCATAGCGTGTGTACAATGTACGCTTGAGCGACCAACACGGAGAGGAAGCAAAAAAATACGGCTTTTGGCGTGGCCTCCGCGTTCGGCTGCGGCAGCCGATCTCGGAGGCCACGCTCGGAGGCCATAGCGCAGCGCGCCCGTGTCTCTCTGTGACGTCACGATATCAACTTACAGAAGTGAAACGTCGCAGATGGCCCACTAACCGCGTCATACTAGTGGCGATGTCGCGAGGTGCTGCAAGCTCGGATGAGCATTCCCGCTTACTTTGAAACCATATTAAAATTACTTAGAGGTGACGTTCGCCGCTAACACTCGGTCAAGGTTGCCTTTGTATGCAGGAAAACCAATTAACGCAAGCATCTTGCGTTTGAAATTTTGGTGTCATGGGACTTTTAAGAAAGAGCAAAGACTGCAGTGCCATGCCAGGTAATGCTGTAACGAATATTTTTATGCTTGGATAAGAATACATAAAAGCATTCAGCACTGCACCAGCTCAGGGAACAAACATATTGGAGGATATGTGTGATGTACGCATTCGCATGTAAAAGAGCAGTGGCTAGCAGATGACGCAAGGAGCTAACCACACGTGGGAGCTTCATCCACTTGCCACTAGGCGCTGACTGTGTTCGATCTCAAGGCCAAGAGGGCAGAATGTTAAGGTGGTGAAACCTCTTAGATGAAGAAGGTTCAGCAACTTTTTTGTATGAACTAAGGGGGGAAGAGTTATGTGAGGTAAAGGTTGAGTGTGTAAGCTTTCGTATGACATATATGATGCATTGATGCATATGATGCAGATAACTGCTTGACTTAAATTGCGTGGCTGTCCTGAACATGGCACCATACGACAATGATACTAATGGGCACAACAGTGACTATAAAAGTGTCATATTGTGTGCTACTCTTCAAGGGAATGTCTACCATTCGGAAAAATTTTAATTTTAGATTGTAACAAAAATGGGAAGATTGCGTGTCACATTTATGGGAATTAGCACACTTTTACCCCACAAAAAGAAATGTTTTTAATTTTGCTCTAAAAGCAGTGCAAAAAATGCTGTTAGTGTCACCCCACAGAGTGTTTGTCAATTTTCTAGTGTAGCAGAACCAGCCCACGCAGGCATACATATTCTGCTGAAAAACAATTATGTATGTCTAACAAGTGTACTTCACTCTGAGACACTTTTTTATAGCGTCCAAGAGCAATTCGTTCTTCTTTTTCCTGCTGTCAGGGTGGCACAGGTGGCGCTGCTTTCAAATTCATCTGCATGTACTGGTGCATAGTCCTGCATAGTTGTCACATGCAGCGCTGCCTTGTTTTCACAATGTCCTCACGGTGCCATTGACACTCGAGGTGCCAAACAAGCACGCTGCCACTAGGCTACGGCTGCTTCTCCCGCTTGCTATATATAGTAAATAAACCTATTGCAGCAGCAGTCATAACGATGGTGCATGCATAACATGAATGCTACTTCTAATGTGTGGTGAGCACTATCATATAATGAAAGGGAAGGGGTCTAGGACTCGTTTTTTATTTGTTGGAAACAACTTAATGAACAAACAGACAATGAAGCCTAGGAAAGCATAGGGGAAGTTACTTGTATTGTAATTGTGGAGCAAGTAGAAAGGAATTAAAGTGGATGAAAAGACAAACCTGCCTTCGGTGGGACCCGAACCCACGGCCTTCGGATGACGCGTCCAATGAGAAGTGTGTTCCACACACGCCGCCATGACTACGAATGGCGCTGCCTAACACTCCCAGGATATCATGTACATAAATACCCAATAAAGTGGACGGGGGGACGACCGCTGATTTGTCTTTTCGTACCCACTGGTTACTAGGATAACAAAATGCTACAAATTATTCCTTTTATTTACATGTCTTCTCTTTATTGTTAGAAACACAGTAGTAAACATTTGCAGGCTATGTGAAAATGTATCTCAATACGGCAGCATTAATAGGCAAGAAATCTGTGCAAGTATCCAAAACAAGAGTTGCCCAAAGCCACTTCAATTTCTTCCGCTGTTGGCGGTATCGTGGACCGTGCCTGCATTTCTGTCACCGTGACGAACAATGATCAGTGAAAATGAACAAAATGAACATTATTTGCTCTCCAGCTGTTCACAACAAAGCGCCAAAACCGGCTGAAGCGGCTCAAGAGCTATTCTTGCACCGTGGGCTCAAGCAACAAATGCGCATTTGTAAACATGGCCGACAGGAAGCGTTGCAGTAAACTGGGAGTCAGGGAACAAGAATATAGTTGCACAGATTACATCAACTATCATGCTGTATGTCAGAAAGTTATCAAAGGGGGCCACAAGAGCAACTAAAAAGAACTATAACGTGTACATTTTGCATTTCCTTATTGCAAAACCCATCGTTGAGATTACGCATGTCACGACTGCATGAGTTCGGCAAACGCATTCAGTGGGCAAATGCCATTAGGTGTTATTGTCATTCACTATGCTCATGTAACAGCAACAAAATGACATTAACACATAGTCACATTCACCACGAATGTCATTTGACAGAGGTATTAGTGAAATCTAAAAAAAACTACATCTATTTGAGACTGGTTAGTTATTGCATCTGCAAAGTCATGGACAATTTCAACTAATTGTGTTGTGGGAAAACTGCACCTAAAGCCATGCTGAGCTGAAGAAAGAACTGAGTGTGTGTCCAAAAAGCAGGAAATGTGCTTATGAATTATGTGCTAAAACAACTTGCAGCATGTAGAAGGCTATCGGGCAATAGAAACCAACTGTTTGTCCCGATGTTTGAATAAGGGCTTAATTTTAGAGAATTTCCAATCATCAGGAAGGAAAGCACTGGATAACAATTCGTGGAAAATAACTGTGAGAACTTTTGAAGACCATTCAGCATATCTCCTTAAAAAGCATTTGGCAAATCATCTGGGCCCAGAGATTTCCTTACATTCAAGTTTAGTAGTAACTCAAATACTCCTGCCTCAGTGATCTCCAGATTTTAAATTGGAGGCAGAGCATTAAACTTATCAAAAGTAGGTGTGGTTCTATCATCACAAGTAAAAACAGATGCGAAATGTTTGTTGAATGTATTGGCAATTTGATTTTCATCTGATGTACAAACATTATTTAGAACAAATGTGTCCCTATTGGATAACTTGGGTCTAACGAATTGCCAAAAATGGGACGGCAATTCTTTCATCATCTTAGTTAACTTTACATTGTAAAACTTGCGATGTTCCATTCTCATCTTTACCTTCAATTGTCCAGACAGGTCAGTGATCAGCGAACGTATTGTGGTGCTCTTGTTCTTTTTTTTTTTAGTAAGCCAGTTAATTTTCCTCTTAAGGGGGCCCTGAACCACCCCTCGGGCTTGGTTTTGAAAATGGCTGGGTGTGTATTGAAAGCCTCTCGGAAACTCACAGCCGAAAAGTTTTTCAAAAGGTTAGGAGCGAAGATATTGTGATCACAAACCTCCCTTTCCAGCTCTGTCTAACTCTGTGGAATAGAGCCCAAAGAGCTCTTGTGGGCAGAGTCAAAGGCACTCCTCGCACACGTTTAGGCTCGGAGGTTTGCGCGCTTACTTTGTCAGTGCACTGCTTGTCTTCGATGTTGCGCACACAACATCAGGATAAACTGCACAACCACCAATGCTATTCCACCTTGTCCTCCATAACCCCGAGTTAATAGTTGTTTAGTGATTGTATACAGGTTAATCATCCTGTCTGGCTTGAATGCGCAACTAGTATGGCTCGAAAAAAGATCTTTACCTCTCGAACCCCATCAATAGCTTAATGTGGAATAAGATGCGTTCAGATGCGGTAGGATGGATGGATTAATTTAAAGTGTGAATATGCCCTAATATTCACTATGTAGTTCAATTTTAACGGCGAAGTTGTTTAAGCTATTGGCAAAACTGGGAAATCCGCAGAAAACTCATCTAAGATGTATAATGCTAGCATAACCATGCCAAGCTATAGTAAAGCCATTTAAAGCTTCCTAAGACTAGTTAGGTAGGGCCTAATTAAGCTAATTCAATGAAGTCTAATTAAAACTGAGTGGAGCCTAGTTCAGACAGGACTAATCCAACGAAGCCAAACTGTACTAATTTAAGACTAATTAGGCTGAGACTAATTATGTAGGAGTACTTAGGATAGAATAGTAATGAAATCAAGTCAACTTAAAGTAAAGCAAATTAAGCAAAGCCCAGTTAAGCTGATATAAGCAAGTCTAGTGTAAGAAAGCTTAAACTAATCAGGCCTAGTTTAATTGAGCTAGTACTAACTGAACCATGCATAACCAAGTTATCACTAGTTGAGTCACACGTAAATAAGTTAAGGTAATAAGTCAATACTAATTAGGCTGAGACTAATGTGAGATGACTAATTAGGCTACTAATTAAATCGTGCCTAATTAAGGTACTTACTAAACAATGCTTAATTCGGTAATATAATAGTCAGCATGACTAGATGACTAATCAGGCCAAGTTTAATTAAGACAGGACTATTTAACCTAATCATAATTGTCATGCCTAACGAAGCCCAGCTTATAGGTCATGTCTAATAAGGACTTCATTAATTAAATTGGGTCTAAATAATTTAAGAATAAAATTAGGTAGTCTAATTAACTTAAGACTTAAGTCAAGACTAAATGAGCTCGTAATATTAAGATATGCCTAATTAAGCAAACATTAAAGACATAATCCATTTTAATACAAACTAATTCACCTTAGTCAACCCTAATGTGCGGGCATGTCGGCTGGACACCCGTCGACACGGTGACGAACCCTCTTGCATTTTTCAAGCACATCCTGCTTCTAGGAACGGTAGTAACAGGCGGAGCACCTGACAGATTGTCGCACACAGTCACGCCAAAGCCACCCAACGGAACCTGCGCAAAAGAGCCAGACTTGGAGCATGCGTGCTGGTGCTGTCGGACTACATCACTGACTGGATGCCACTGCCCCTATCGGCTACAGCCTACATAAGAAGACCACCGAGCCATCGACACTTCAGTGGGCATGTCAGCTGGACACCCATCAACATGATGACGAACCCTCTTGCGGTTTTCACGCAGGTTAGTAACACGTATTCAACTGTGAAGTCTAGCAACTGATTTTTAGTCCAGCTGACGTGCCCAAACTGTGTTTGCAGTTATTTCTTGTGCATACGAAACATTTTAATGTCTTTGCTTATGCTTTGTGGGGACATAAAGTCTAATCCTGGTCCAAACAGAGAACTGCTTCTACGACAGCTAATTTATGGTCAAAAGAGTATGCAGCAAATGATTGACACCATAGAGGGAGAACTTAAGGATGTGGAGATGTCTCTGGCTTTAGTGAAAGAAGTTGGCGAAAAAAATGGCCAATATGGAAAAAACAATACGAAACTTGGAAAGAAAATTGGCTGACCTCGAGGACCGAGGCAGTAGGAATAACCTAATCATATTTGGCATTCCTGAAACACTCGGGAAGCTTCAAAACCTCTCACAGAAAGCGTTGCTCAGGACCTGTTCCGAAACAAACTGCTTGCAAGTGCCATCTGTCGAAAGAATTCAGATTGGGAACAAGAAAATCAGATAGACCACAGCCAGTAATAATAAAGCTGTACGATCACCATGAAAAAATGATGGTGCTTAAGAGTTGCTCTAAACTAAAAGGAAGCAATGTATCAGTTGCCGAAGACTTCAGCAGCCACCTGGCAGCTCAGGAAACACCTTTGGGATAATACTGCTGAAGCGAGCCGCGAAGGCAAAGTAGTGAGGCTGATTCATGACAAAGTTAAAATTAACAATGAAGTCTTCGAATGGAACACTACCGAAATGAAAATCGTCCCTCTTCACAGGCATAGACAGGTGTGAGCACAGACAAATTGACGAGGAAATTGCAATGAAGCAATGTTTTGTTGCCTGAATATAAATGCCCGCAGCATCGTGAACAAAATGGTGGACCTGGAAACTATTGTAATTACTCATAATCCAGATATAATAGTCATCACTGAAACATGGCTGCACTGCAACATTAGCGATTCAGAAATTACACCTATTGCGTATATAATTCTCAGGAAAGACAGGGGCTCTCGTTGCGGCCGTGTAGCTGTCATGTCTCGTGAATCTGTGACAGCAACGAGGTTACCTTATATCGCGGATGTAGAATGTGTAATAGTGCAATTTTTTTCAGGGTACTTCCACGCTATCGTTGGGGTATTTTATTGCTCTCCTAGTTCAACCACTGTTTTCTTTGAGAAATTTAATGAATTCTTGTGCAAACATAGAAACAGCAGAGGCAATTTATTGCTGGTCGGAGATTTTAATGTTGCAGATGTCATCTGGGTAGGCGAGCTCCTCAATGCCCTTTCTGCTTCTGCTGAACCTTTCGTTGACATAGTCCTGCTACATGGTCTAACACAACTCGTACAGCAACCTACGTGCGTTGAAGGAAACAGCGCCTCAATTTTAGATTTATTTCTCGTAAACAGTGGATTGCTCGGGAAAAAGCCTACAGTGCATCTTTTTGAAGGAATATCGGATCACAGAATGGCGTGCCTCACAATACCAGATATTGTTGCACCTGAGAAACAAAAAAAAGAGGCTAATTCCTATGTTTGCACAAGCCAGTGATGTCAATATACTAGACACATTGGGCTGTTCATTTTCTCTTTTTATGTCGCGGTATGAATCGGGCAGCATATCTGTTGACAGCTTGTGGTGTTTTTTAAAGAAATGGTCTGGCATTGCATGAACAATTTTATTCCCTGGAAACAGAAACAGCAGCAAAGTACAAACCCTTGGATAACAAAAGATATTGTTCGACTGGAAAGGAAAGTAAAAAAGGCACGGATGCAGCATGGCGACGCCCCTCTGCTCAGAATGCTAAGTTATCTGAGCTGCGAGCTCGACTAAAGCACGACATTGGACAGGCGAAGGAATATTATGAAATTATTATTATTATTCTTTCTACATTCCCGGAAAAATTCTGACGACACGTATCTCTGTTAGAAAAAAAATCTGTCACGAATCTCTTAATCAACGGCACAGCTAAAACTGACAAGAAAGAAATGGCTAACACGTTGAATAATTATTTTTGCTCAGTGTTCACTCACGACGACGGCACTGTTCCACTTTTTCCGATGCGTGAACAAACACCCCCCACTGATGACATCACTATCAATGAGGATGGATTTAACTCTTGCTCAGACTGGATGTCAAAAAATTATTTGACATAGATGGAATCCCAAACACTTTTGTACACCAATATGCTGAGTGGTGCGCTAAATTTTTGTCTGATATTTCAGAAATGACTGTCAGGACGCGGAAATTCCTAGAAACTGGAAATGTACCAGAATAACCCTGATAACCAAAAAGGGTGACCCATGCTCTGTTGCATCCTCTAGGCCAATATCCCTCATGAGCACTTGTGCGAAAGTATTCAAAGACATTATTTTTAAACATTTTTCCAACTTCATTGAAGGAAATAAATTAATCGAAAGTCGCGAACACGGTTTCTGACGAGGAGTTTCTACGACAACACAACTACTTGAGAGCATTCACGACTTCGCTGCAGTGTTAGGTAAATCTGGTCAGGTCGATATCATATTCCTCGACGTTGAGAAAGCTTCTTACCACATATCGCACTCTAAACTTCTTTTAAAACTAAAGCCTATTCTTATTAAAAACAATTGCATTCTTGCATGGATTGCTGCTTACTTGTCCTGTAGACAGCAGTCTGTCCATCGATGATGTTAGCTCAGATTCTGCTTCCATACACTCCGGCATTCCCCAAGGTTCCGTTCTTGGGCCGTTGCTCTTTTTGGCTTTCATAAATGACATCACTCAAGACATACCGGCACAAATCCGTTTATTTGCAGATGACTGCATCTCATTTAATGAAATCCGCAGTTCTGATGATCAGGTTTCTCTTAACCAATCGTTAGCCCAAATTCAAAGCTGGTGTACCTTGTGGCAGATGCAGATAAACCACAGTAAAACGCTAGCAATGACAATCACGTGTAAGAACAACCGACTTAGTTTCACCTATAGTATCAGCGGCAGTAACCTACGTGCAGTTTCCAATTACAAATACCTGGGAGTTACAGCTGACCTTCGATGGAATGATCACGTCACATACATACATACACAAGAAGGCCATGCGGCAACTAGGGTACTTACGGTGAACACTTTGCAAGGCTTCAAGAGATGTAAAGCTTTTAGCTTATGAAACCTATATAAGACCGACACTACACTGCAACAGTATGGGATTCGCACACAAATTCAAATATAAGCAAGCTAGAAAATTTTCAGAGAAAAGCAGCTAGGTTTATTTTTAATTCGTACAGTTGGAAAACTTTGCCAAGCGCTCTTTTAATTTCAGTAAATCTAGAATCCCTACAAACCAGATGCTATTGCGAAAGCCTAAAAATATTTTGTATGCTATACCATGACAAGCTCGGAGTCAGCAAAAACATGTACCTGAAACCTCTCGCACAGCGTCCCACTCAATCTTTCCACTCAAAAAATGTCAGCGAAATTTCATGCAAAACTAACTCTGACATGAATTCTTTCTTCCCCTGTGCTATCCGAGACTAGAACCGTTTGCCCAGAGAGAGTGGCCTTCTGTTTCCGCTTTCATTACCGCACTTCAAAAAACGAAATGACAGTGCCTTTATTCACCAGTGCTATAGCAACAAGTCATAAGAACGTCGCCCATATGTCTTGCTTATCATTGCTTGCTGTTTGCTTTTGTTGTTTTTTCTTTTCTGATAATATGGAGCACATAGAAATGTAAAACGCACTAAACAGACACTTGTTTCTTTTTTCCCGTCATTTCATGTGTTAAGTAATGCATTGTGTAAAGCGTCACTACTTACGTTGGTATACCAAATGCTTGCCACTACAGATTGTATTGTTGCATGCCATGCAGTATTCAACACACCAGTTGATTCTTTCTGTTGTTTTCTTTGTAAGTGAGCTCTTTTTTATTCTTCATATGCATTGTGCTCAAAATGTAACCCATCCACTCCTGCTGAAGGCCTGGAAATTCAGGCCAGCAGTAGTCAATAAATAAATAAATAAAAATTCTGCTGTAATCCTTCTTAATCTACCCTAGTCTCTCTTAATCTACCATAATCCACTCTAAACTAGAAGAGAAGCTCAGTGGAAGATGAAGGCTTGCGACATTCCCTGTTCTACATCGTTTCTAGTGATCTGTTCATAATCCACTCTAATATGTCATAGTCCACCTTAACGCACTTCAATCTGTCTTAATCCACCCTAATGCACCTTAATCAGCTCTAGTCTGCCCAAATTCACCCTAATCATTGGAGTCCCTAGTCTTAAATCAAATTGCACGCGGTGGGACAATAGGCAAATTTCACAATTTCGTCATACTTCTCAGCCGACAGCTAAACGACCTTTTATCAAGTACTTCACGTCCATTTTGCGCTTCAATGCGCAGAGCTTGCACAAACACTTCGCTGACTTTTCTAACTTTCTTTCTCTGTTATCTTTTCCATTTTCAGTTATCATAGTGTCAGAAAAGTGGCCGAATGGTAATTATAAACACTTCTTTTACTTTTTCCAATTTTGTTGCGGAGTACAATAATCGCCTATTTAGTAACCATGGCCGAGCAGCACTGTACATCTACCCCAATATTGCGTATAAGAGATGGAGTGATCTTGCTTTAAAGGTAATTGAGAGGATGTATGGATTGAACTGGAAAAAAGACTTCCTTGACATTGACCTGGTAATTGGTTGCATATATCGCTCACCTTCTTTGTCAGGAACTGATTTCTGTGCTGCTCTCTTTAATATCATGGGAACTCTAGCAAACAAAAATAAAAATGTAATAATTATTGGTAACTAATATAAATCTCACTGACACATCAACTTCTAATCATCTACAATATACTAATTGCTTCAACAGCTTGGTTATGAATGCCTAATTAAAATACCAACCCAATCTCCTAATGACTGTGTAGGCACATTAATCGATCACACCCTATCTAACTTGGCATTTCCACCTGATGCAGCCATTCTACTTACCGACATTATGGATCACTAACTTATATTTCTAAAATTTCACTCTGCACACAGCACCGAAAAAATCATGTACATTAAATATATGCTGGACAAACAATCATTTGTCAAAGCCGTGTCAAATCTTGACTCGTCTGTCATCTTCAGTATGAATGATTCTGAAGAGGCATACTCGCTCTTCATCTCTATGCTTAAATCCTGTCTCGATTGTCATTCACACCAAGTCAAATGTAAAAAGAAATTCGCATCACCTTATCATTCGTGGTTAATGGAGAAATTACTAGCCTTAATGCGCAAAAAAAGGCAACCTTTACAAGAAAAAACAAATAACAGACATTCAACAAGAATCTGGCAAGCCTGTACAAAAAGTTTTCAAATAATCTCGTGCAGATTTGAAACAAGCAAAGAAAATATGGTACGACAAAATATTTTTGAATGCGGCAAAAATTGTGAATTCATTTTTGAATAGGACAAATAATCATGAAACAATATCTGAAATTGTTTATCAGGGAATAATGCTTAAAACCGCCAATGAAATAGCTAATGCATTTGCTGACTTCTTCAGCGAAGAACTACAAACAATGGCTCATGAGTATCCCATACCACACTGCCTTCCCCAGTCTCTCTTCTTATTTCCAACCACTTCTCAAGAGGTTCTAAGTGTCATAAACAACATGAAGATAACTGGCGCTGGCAGAGATAAATTATGCCCCTCTCACGTAAAATTAGTTGCACCCTTCATAACTGGTACTCTTGAGCACATAATAAATCTTATCATGTTCAAGTCTGGCTGTTTCCCTGATGAACTCAAACAAGGCAGGATCACACCAATTTTCAAGAAGGGTGACCGCTGTTTAATTTTCAATTATTGCCCCATCTGTGTATTACTATTCTTCAGCAAAGTAATTGAAAAACTTATAGAAAAATGCTTAACTAATTATCTTTAAAAATTTCATATTCTGTCACCATTACAATACAGCTTACACCCTGGATATTCGACTGAACTTGCTCTTATTGCATTAACAGATGAGCCAAGACTTGCGATTGACGAGGGTAATTACGCTGCTTCTGTATTTATAGACTTAACTAAGGCCTTTGAGAAAATAAATCATAAGATATTGTGTCTTAAGCTCGAATCATTAGGAATGACCGAACCAGCCCTACTTTTGCTGCAGAACTACTTAAGAGACGGAACACAGATGCTATTTCAGTGGTTAATTCCAGAACCATATTCACCAATACTGAAGTGCCTCAGGGCTCCATATTAGGTCCTCTCCTGTTCTTATTATATGTGAATGATTTGCCAGACTGTCTTTACTTGTTTAAGTGTGTACTTTATGCAGACGACACCACCGTAATCGGACAGATGACTCGCAACTCTCATATCCAACATTAACAAGGACATGCAAAATTTGTTAGAATGGTGCCAAACCAACCAATTACACATGAATGCATCGAAAACCAAATTCGTTTCATTCACCTCTAGCCATAGGGTGCTTCCCTCCATTCCTCCTTTTTTCTCGGAGGCACCCCCATCCTACCAGGTTCTTCTTGTAATTATCTAGGCGTAGAGCTAGACAACCATCTAAAGTTTATTAATCATGCATCTAAAGTAAAACAAAAGATTGCAAACGGGATCCGAGTTCTACTAAAATCATGATGTGTATTTCAGCATAATGTTTTGTATTTTTCACATGTTCATTCACACATTAACTACTGCATTGTATGCTGGGGAAGTACTTACATGACACTTCTACATTCATTACAAGTACTACAAAATCAAGTTATTAGAATAATTACATTTACTGTGCTTAACCGCAAAGCTGCACATATTTTACAATCTAAGCATATTTTTGAATGCGAAGCATCTCTTAGCAAACTTCGGCAAATTTGAGCCTGTCTATCTATCTATCTATCTAGTCGCCTACAACTTTGTGCTCTCCTGGCCATTTCGTTAATGGGATGTATACAAAAATTAGTATGCCATAACGTGACTGCATGACGAACATAAATGATAGGTCATAACATGAAAACCATGACATGCATGTCATGAGCGGCATTATTTACATTCCACGGTCTTGATGCTCTCCTGGCCATTTCGCTAGTGGGATATATACGAAAATTGCTATGGCCCAACGTGACTGCATGACGAACATAAATGACAGGCCATAACATCAAAATCATGACATGCATGTCATGAGTGGCATGATTTACGTAAGAGCACCATGGTCTTGGTGATCTTGCGGCCGCTTCGTTAACTTGATATATACCAAAATTGGTATGGCGGGGCAACAATGCAGATCCATTTTACGTTCCTGATGCGTGCTTCATATTTCCATGATTCCCACTGCACGTGGGATCTACCAATTTTTTTCGTGTCACAACTATATAACCTTGCAAAATTCTTGTTCCAAGAAGTCAAGACACACAATACGATGGTGTTATACCCTAATCTTGTCTAACAAATAACAACACTACTAGGTTTGCTCGCAGAAGCAACTTTGTTTTACCCAAGATACATACTAATTACAGCAAGCAGAGTGTCCTTTTTTTCATCTATCTCTTTCTGAAATTCTATACTCATCGCAATAAGAACTTTAAAAAGTAACGAATTCAAAAACAAAAGGTTATTTGCTTTCTATCTCTGATGTATAGGAATGCTCGTAATTGTACTTATTATGTATTTATATTTGATGAGCTTGTTCTTGTTAATTCATGTGTTCTTATTTTTCTCCTGTATACCATAGCCTTGTTTTACTTGAACACCAATTTCTGTTTACTGCCTTAGTGATGCATATGTTTTGTTATGCTGTTACGTGTCTTTTTTCTTTCTTTTTCTTGATTCTGATATTCATTCTTGCTTGAACACCAATTTCTGTTTACCCCATTTATAATGCATATGTTATCATGCTGTACCCCAGCTTCATTTATTTTTCGCTTATTTATTTTGAAAAGGAAGTCCCATTTCAGCCTTTGACTTAGGACCTCCTCCTGTATATTTTCACCACGTAATCTATGTACTAATTTGCAATAAAATTTGATTCTGATTCTGAATCCGCCGTAGTCCTTCAATCCACCTTATCCAAGAAGGATTTTGGGCCCAACTCCAGTCATGTTATTGAGGTGAAGTCCTAGAAAGTTGCGTATTGGAGTCTCATAGGGCATCAACCCATCTACAATCACTGATCAATGATTGATTAAAGTTCGTGAATCATTGATCATTTCTTACAGGCTACTGGCATGCATTTGTTGGCTTCTTGGGAAACTATATTTGTGGTAAATTTTGCACCACAACGTTCATGTCGAAGTCAAGGTAGTTTACGGACACCTACCTACCTATGACATCTATGAGACTTGCTTATTAACAAATACTTTTTTAGATATTTCCAGCAAGTATTTTGCCTAGGTGCTCACAATGCAAAGAAAAGGAAGCACATGGCATGTGCACGTTTCCGGTTTTAAACGCGCGCTGCAAAGGGCCTGCACGCGGCCGCGGCGGGCGTGTTTGCCATCGGCCAATAGCAGTGATGTTCCTCGTATATGCTCTATGGAGAAACAAAGCATACACAAGGAGCATGAGGGGAAGGCACTTTTTGAGTTGAGGGCTCCTGAGGAAGCAGAAACTTTGTGCTCCACTTGTGAACGCAACACTTCATGTATGACTACAGAATTTGGTTGAGATGTTCATTACAGCATAGGCTAACCATAGAATATGTTTTTTCACCAAGCCCGGAGGTTGGTTCAGGATGCCTTTAATGTTAATTATATCTCATGTAATCCAGGGTTTCGACATGTGTAGCTTCCTTTTCTTGAAAGGAACAAAGAGCTGTATGCATGCATGTGCAGTGTCCTTTTATTTTAACCATAGTGCATTAACATACTCAAACGCAAATCAACACTTTGGCAAAGCTCGTTGTGGGTTGTGTCTAATCTATCTAGGATAGCTACGTCGTTGGAAGAATGAAAAACTTGCACTTCAGCAAGTGAAGCTCAAGCAAGACTGCCATATGAACTGAAATACCTGTGACCACTTCGCAGTCAATTTCTCCAGAAATGTTGCCATTGACGAAGACAAGGTCAAGGATAGATTTGCTGTTGTCTTGCACACAAGTGTCATCATGAACTAATTGTGTTAAATTGAAATGGAATGCAATGTCATTAATTAAGCACTTCATCATTAATCAGATCAGAACTCTGCATTCAAAGACCAGTTGATTCCCGGAAGGTTGAAGTTACCATGTAATAAAGGCCTGGTAGTCTCATTTGTTTTAGACATGAATTTTTCTAACACCTCTGGTGTTCAAGCCAGGGGTCTGTATACAACTCTGATAACAATTAGCCTTCTTTTCCATCGAACAGCTCACAAAACAAAGCGTCAACACCAGGGGCATCAGGCATGCGCGCTATCTTAAAATTATTTGTAACAATCAACACGACACTGCCCCCTCTAGAACCACAATCTTTTCTGTACACATTGAACCTGGTAGGCTAAATTTTGCTGTTAAAGATACCATCGGGAACCCAAGTTTTGGTTAGTGTGAGTACATCCAGGTCATGAAGTAAGTTCAACCAGATACCATGGTATGAGTATTTTTTGGGGGGGCTACAGTACTCTATATTATAAACAGCCACATCATACATTCAGTGCGTGCACCTAAGCACTGCTCTTACTGTGCAATCAGGCAATTTTACAGCCTAGCTATGCTGAAAATGACATCCTGGATGACTTAATAAAGTTGCTTAGCGCTTCCACCAAAACTTAGTCACAAAATTACATTTCCTATCATGAAAGGTCAGAAACCACTGTCCGACTATGCCATTGCTTCATGCACGAATAAGCCACTATATTTACTACGATGATGTTTGTCTCCACATGGTCGTTTCATGACATTTCCACGAAAATTGAATTCACACGTGTCCACGGCATCCCATATCAAGTGAACTATGAATCTGGCAGCAAACTTCTGTCTAGCCATGGTGCAATAAAACTGAGTTCACATCACATGATCTAAAGCAGTTAATGTTGATAATAGTGCGAATGCTGATCTCATCCCCAATTGGGGTAATCTGCATATGCTACTGAATTTTATGAGAACAGGAACACTAAATATGCTTTAATTCATAAATGCAAAAGAGGGTACATTGGGCTTAGTGCACAGGTGACTAGAATGCTCCTGTGAATGCAGCTACACTGGGCTTACATTTTAGGTGACGAAAATATACAAGCATCATTGAGCTTGTCGATGTGGAATTGTGCCAAAGGAGGATGGAGCTGATCAGGTTTCCTTGCGTGGTGGCTTCTAAAAGGATTTTCTCATGAGTTCTAGTCGTCTGCCTAAAGAAAATTCAGAAAAAGAAGATTTTGTTAGTTGAGAACGATGAAAACAGAACCAAATAGTAAAACAGAACAAGAAGAGTAGTGCCCATAACGGCTATAATAGAGAAGTAAAGTAAAATTTGACCAGTAGGGAGTTTGGCAATGTTTGTGATTATGTAGCCATTTTGAAGATTCATTGTTTTTTTGCCCTAATGAATTCTATTTTTACTTTGAATACTAAATGATGCTACACTTTTTATAAAGAGGATTGGAAGAATTGGTAGAGATTCAGTTGGTTTTGAAACTTTTGGAAAGAAAAACAACGGCAATCCTGATTTTTTTATGGACCTCGAATGTTTTGGTAAATCACTGCACAGCAACCATGAAATTTCTAAATATTAAGAATAAAAGCTGGGGGTCAAACGTTCTTGCATTAAACCTATTGCAGTTTTGCATGTTGGTTATTCAGCCTGCCTCTTTTATGTGTAATAAATGAGACATGCACAAGCAAAAACCAAATTTAATTTGAACTGAGCTCATAAATTCTTCAAATACTGACAGGAAGGGGGGGGAGGACTTATGTCACCTGTAGACCATGTGCATTGGAAGGAAGTAATATAAAAATTAAGCCTTTCTGGTCCATGCACATTGTCTACGAGAGAAAGCCCTGCGAGGTAAAACCACTACGAGGTGTTTTTGTACTTTTGACGGTTCATTAGGTGCAGAGGTAGCCTTCATTCAAATGCAGTGGGTACGAAAACTCTGAATTTAGACTCACACACTTAAATAATTTTGTGCAAGAGAACCAAGCTTAGAATATGTAGTACACTGTGTCAAGATATAACGCACTAACTTAGGCCGCTCCTAAATGATAAATTTTGTTTGAGACACAAAAGACCCAAATATAGGGCACATGATGTGCCTAAGGTTGAATGCTGCATTCAATAAATTCTTCTACCATATGGCGCAGAGGGTATTGTATACCTTTTCAGAAGCTCATGCTGCTCTCACCATGCAGATTTTGTACCATTCCACCGCTGCTTGCAAAATTTGAGTATGTTTTTCCTTCGGACCATACGGGGTCAGTTCTAATCACCTGTGAAACATGTGAATAACTTACCGGGCAACACATGTGGAACAAATGACAGCAATATTTACTTGTTAGTAAGGTGCCTATAGCTAGTGCTGCTGCAACAATCGCAAGTGAAGGAGCATGGCAATGATTGACACTGATTTTTGTTTATGTGACATAATGCACAATGTGTTTTAGATTACCCATGTGTAATGGCTTTTTTTCTTTTGGCGGCCAAGAGCACCTTAGCTTTCTTCCACCTAAAATTTGAATACACTGCAAAAGATCGTAGCTGCTCTACCTTGAAATCAGTGACACCAATTGAAGAGAGCAAGTGTGAAATGTTGGTAGTGCATACATAAACATGCCCACAACAAAAGTTAAAACACAATTTCATAGATGGCATGTTATGTAAGCTGAGACTACAAAGTTTTCCCCGAATCTGCAGGCATTGCAAATTTCTTGAGAATTGTGTGAATGATTCTAGGTATTCAGCAGTATTTGTAGGCACATATGCACAATGTCAGTCCATTGCAGTACTGCTGTGTTATTTATTCAGCACAGCTGTGTTATTTATTCTATGAAATAAGCAGGCCTTTCTTGTTAAGTATGTATACACAAGGGCAAATATTGACAAGTATGGTATGTGACGTGTATATGCGACCGTAACAAACTACATCGTTTCTCCACAGAAGTACATTCTGAAGGCAGTCTGTAAAAAAGCTGGAACATTTTTGACGTTGGCCAATAGATATGCATTACCACACAGATTCACAACTCCAAAGTTCCCGTCTAGGTGCACTGAAATACACGAAAACACTAATTCAATATCATAGTAAGAAGAAAGCCGAAGAGTACAACTAGCCGAAAACGGACAGCACAGTAAATCGTAAGTTGAATAAATTTTGAAGAACAATTTACATTTATAAACTGCAAAGATCCTGCTTCAGTACTACCTTCAAATTATTAAGGCACTTTCAGTTTTTTTCAACTGCTACACAATGTCACTGCAAATAAAACCAAACGAAAAAGAGAGAAATGTTATTACAAAACTGCACATAGTATTTTAATGACAATTGTCACGTACACATTTGCAATTTTTAATGACAGCCTTTACACGCTATATATGTTTTGGCTACCACATATCATTTGTGTTACACAAATTTCTTTCATTGTGGAAACAGCACTACGCAGTTTGGATATTAAACAACATTGCGATATCTAATATTTTGTAAATTGAAGTCATAGTGAACACACTGCTTATAAAACTAGCAATGTCTTTCGGCTTTTTCTTTTCTTCTAAATACTACAAATTTCTGTAAGAACATTTAAGTGCAGTTAGCACAGTTTCCTTTTTCATGCATTTCTGAAGTCCCTTGACAGCAGAGAATGTATACATACCCACTTACAATGCTGTCCAAGAAGCTGCAGTACGTTGATGTAGGTGCACGCAAGGTCTCGAACACTATAAGAGAGCCGAAAGAAAGTTCAGTAATCCAGGCGCATGAGCACACAAACACCAAAGGCAGCGAGAACATATTCAAACAACGCTCACTCTTTGACCTCTGTTGACTTGGCAAGTGTTCTGTGACTCGGTGGTGTGCCACCCTCCAATCCCAATAGCGGGGTGCCATGCATCCTGCTGGCTACAGCCGCGTTTCTGCTGGCTCGAGCAGGGTGCTGCTGCACCCCGCTCGAGCCAGCAGAAACGCGGCTTTTTTCCACTCACATTGATATTACTTGCAACGCCATCTCTCTTTGCCCTATTGTACTTCACTACACTGCCACTACACTTATTTTCCTTCTTCAATGGAAGCTACAGTTTTCGTTCTCTATAAAGTCGTATATAGGTGTTCTCGGTAAGGCTCCAGCGGCGGTCATTCAGAAGCAACAACGCGACAGCGCTTTTGATGTCATGTTCAAAAACCCAGCCCAGCATACGCTGCGAACATCAATTACTGATACCATAAAAAAACACCAATATTTCATGACAGTTGTTAAGACAACTAGCACTAGAGTGCAATTGAAGGTGCGCTATTATAATAACACTAAGATTGAAGCAATTATGTTTAGCTTGTAGGTCCCACGTTACTATGGATATGCAGTGCCAACAAAATGTATGACATCAGATCCCTTTTCTCATCGATTTTTGTTTATATTGTTTGTTTTATGCTGGCTGTAACTGTTGTACAATGATCACGATTGTGTGAAATACACATGTTGCCCTCTGTAGGCCCCCTGGTCCTACAGAGGGCAACACGCAAGAAAGAAGAAAAACTAGTTAAAAACGGACTATGTGCCTCTTGCATGCGCCTGCCGGCCTAGACGCCGCACGATGGAGTTGAGGCACCAGATAACAAAAGCCACTCAAAGGCGTCCTGCTGCTTTCTTTCCTGTCGTGTTTCTCTTTCTTTCTTTCCTTTTGGTTTCTAACAGAATCTTTCAAAGCGAGTTAGAACCGTATTGCTTAGTTCAGCCTTCATTATTTAGAAATAAATAAATGGACGTACATTGTCGACGCTTCCTGGCACTGGCCCCGCGTTTTCTCCTTTAGTAGTAGTAGGATTACCGGAAATAAACAGATGAGGTCTTGCAGTCCGTGGCTTCACAGCTTCTCTTTCCAACATGCGCCCACAAGCACTGTGCCTCACACGTGATAGATACAGCTACAGACTTTCACTGCTTTATTGTGGAGCCTTTTGTGGGACTAATATATTGATAACAGTGTATACATACCGATAACAAATAATTACAAATTAACAAGGAACACAATAAAAATCACTTTTGTTTTCCAGCCTGGCAATCTTAGAACTTTTGGAGTATTTTGACTCCCGCGTTTGGGAGACACATCGGCCGGTCATCACGCTTCCGTCCGCAGACACACTTTCTATAACTTGATGCACATGGCCTGCCTCGTATAAAAGTTTTCCTTTAGCAATATTAGCCCTACGGAAGAAATTTTCCAAGTTTTCTGCGGTCTTAAAACCAGTAAGAAGCTGCGGCGGAACACAAGCAGACGACGCCACCCCCGCACAAGCAGGTGCGCACGCGGCGCGGGCCTTATCACCCCAACGACACGGGAGCGCCCGCATTGGCGCTGAACGCAGGGGGCGACGGTGGAGCCGCCTGGCCTTGTGCACAATCCCCATAGAAACTGCAACAACTGCACCATCGAGCAGAACACGACGGGGAGTGCTAGCACAGAGCATTAGCACAGAACCAACAAAACACTTGCGCGAGCGCGGAGGCTGGCAGAGGCAGCCCAGTGCCTCCTCCATTTTTCAAGAGGAGACATGGGGCAGGCGGAGACGCGTCAACCGGAAGTGGACCATTTGAGCTGCGCGTCATCGATGATGTATGTCACGCGACACTCGGAGGCTCGCCGCTCAGCGAGGAGGTGGCACCAGCAACTGCAAGCGGCCGGTATGGTATAAAAAATTACACCATCTCCCCGAAGGGGACCATGGGGTGATGCGGAGCATCGCTGGGAGTTTCAACGGTGCATTTAACGGTGGTGTTTACAGGTTTGCAGTGTTGTTGCTTCCATAACACAGCACCACCAACTTCCTTCATCGGAGAAGGAGGAGATACTACTGAAGCGAAGCGCGCGTGCGCTTTCTACCCGCTTTATTTATTGCAGCAGCTGTTGGAGAAAGGGAAGGGAGAGGAGAGTCGCGCATGCGTAGTGTGAGTGCGGACGATGGTTGGATGGATGGATGGATGGATATTAGGAGCGTCCCCTTTATAACGGGATGGTAGCCGGGCCACCAAGCTCTAGCTTTATTTCTTTTTCCTCTACAAACATTTCTTTTCCCGAATCACACATATTTTCACAACTAATTTTTCTCCTCGTCTACCTATTTTATCTATTATCGTTCCGCTGTGATGTACCAATCTTACCAGAACTACCTTGCGCTTTTGTTTGCTCCATACTTTTGCACCACCAATACTCTAAGCGCCTTTTACTTATCTCTATCGCCGACATGTTCAGCTTTCCTGTGTTATTCCTGAAACCCATGGCCTCCTGTAGGGTAGTGTCCACAGCTACACCGAGGTGGACATCTGTACATTCAATCAAAATATGATCTGTCGTTTCCCTAGCTTTTCCACAGCACGTACATGTGTCCCCTTCTTTATTGAATTTCGCTCTGTAACTTCGGGTTCTCAGGTAACCGGACCTTGCCTCAAACAGTAAAGCGCTTCCCTTTAAATTATCGTAAAATTTTTCTCTCTTGACTTCGTCTTTCCCTTTTCTGTAGTTGTTCAATGCCGGCTTCTTCTCCATTCTTGCTATCCAATCCGAGTTCTCCGCTGCTCTGACTATGCTCTTAACGCTCTTTTTCATCCCATCCGTTTCGTTACTGCCTGTATACTTACTGGTAAGCCTCCTAGTTCTCTTCCTCCATTGTGAGTCAACATTCTTCCTATACAAATACCTGAATACTTTCGCTGCCCATCTACTTTCTTTCATATTCCTTAATCTCTGTTCGTACCTAATTTTACCATGAGCTTCCCTTCCCTCAAAGTCAGACCATCTCATATCCCCCTTAACAGCCTCATTTGTGGTCTTCCCATGGGCGCCCAATGCGAGACGTCCGACCGTCCTCTGATTCACGTCCAGCCCTGATTGTGCCTCTGACCTCATGCACACCACTGAGTTTCCTAATGTAAGTCCTTGCACTACCACACCTTTCCACAAACCGCGAATTACCTACCTCTTGTAACCTCACAGCACTCTATATATATATATATGCTTCATTATTGTGAAATTCCTCTTTCCCTTAACTGTCATGGCTTTTTCTTGTACTTCTATGTATCTATTCCCATCATTTATCCATATCCCGAGGTATTTGTACTCTCGTACTCTGGGTATCTCCTCGCCCTGTATTGATATGGTCTGATCGTTGCTGTCATTGAATATCATCCAGCCGCATTTTGTCACACTAAATTTTAGCCCTAAATCTTCACTTTCCCGACCACATATACTAACCAGACCCTGCAAATCTGTTCGACTGTCTGTGAATAGCACAATATCGTCTGCATAAAACAACCCGGGGAGCTTTTGTTCTATCACTATACCTGCCTGTCTGTGCGACAGCTTAAAACCAATATTGCTCATCTCCAATGCTTTCTCCATTCTCCTCATGTAAAGCATGAATAATAGTGGGGACAACGGGCATCCCTGCCTCAACCCTTCACCTATATCGACGGCCTCCATTCTACCATTACTCGCCATACCTTCCCATTCCACACATACTGTGTTTCCACTGTATATTTCCTTTAAGAGCTCGATACAGTCATCCCCTATACCAGCCTCTTTCATTATGTCCCATAAAATAATCTGATTTACATTGTCGTGCGCACCTTTAATATCCAAAAATGCCAAATGTAAAGGTCTGTTCTCTTTTCCGGCTATTTCTATACACTACGTAAGCGCAAAAAGGTTATCATCTAATCTCCTGTCAACTCGAAATCCATTTTGGAGTTCACCAAAAGTGCCATTAAGCTCTGTCCATATCTGCATTTTCAATTTAATTGCCTGCATCGCCAGCCTGTAGAGTACTGATGTAATGGTGAGTGGTCTATATGAGCGAATGTAATTTTTTTCCCTTGCCCTTATAAATGAACTTCATTTACTATGACGCCAACTGTCCGGTATTCGCCTGTCCTTTAAGCTTTTTTCAATTGCTTTTAACAGGGCTTCTTTGCTGTTTCTTCCGAGCTCATTTATTACAGTAATGCTAACCCCATCTAATCCTGTGGCTGTTCGTTTGGGAATCTTTTCCTCCGCCTTCTTCCAATTGAAATTTTCCAGAACTAGTTCTTCCACTTGGTCTTCCTTGCTACTGTTACACGTCGTAAAGGGAGGCTCGTCATTCTTCTTAAAGGAATCGGCTGTTGCGTTTCGAATATAAGTCAATGCGTCGTACCCCTCCAATTTATTTCCTTCTTCATCCACAATATGCCGTTGCATAGTTAGAGTTTTCTTCCCCAGCGATTGCAGGTGGTTCCAGAAAAGTCTAGATGCGTCCTTCTTTTCGCGAATGTCCGATATCCAACGCTCACATTGGCCTTTAATCTTGGCTTCAACTAAACTGTACCAGGGCTTTTTTCTCGAGATATGTTTCCCATTTTTGTTTGACTTCGTCTTGTGGCCTCTGCTCCTTTTTTGCCTGCCTATGTATTCGAGATGCTTCCCGTCGATTCTCAATTGCGTTCCGAATTTCCCTGTTCCACCATCGTTTTGGCTTTCGCTTTCCCCTCCAGCAACTATTTTGTTTCTCTTTCGTAATTTGTCCTTATTAGATTAAGAAGCTCATTATAATCCCACACTTTGCCTTTTGTTCTGCTCACTATGTCCTCGATTGTTGCGACTACGTTCCTAATTTGTTTTTCACTTAGAAAAGAGCTGCCCGACTTTAATTCGATGCTCTCTTTACAATCTACATAGCTCGTTTGTAAAGTTATGCGTTTATGGTCACTTCCCAAGCTGCTACTCCCTTCCTCATCTATGCTCATTTGTCTCAACTTGTCGTGAATTCCTTCTGTTATGAGGCAGTAATCGATTGTTGATCGACTGCCTGCTTCCGACCACCCATGTTACCTGCCCATTGCACTTAGGACTCATGTTAACTATATCGAGACTATGTTGTTCGCAGAGCTCTACCATCAACTTCCCGTTATAATCTGTATATCCGTCGAGGTCATGCACATGAGCATTCAAATCTCCCAAGAGGATTATTTCGGCCCCGTTACCAAATTTTTGAATATCCTTGCTTATGCAATTCACTAACTCCTGATTTTTCTCTTTGCAGTTATTTCCAGTCCACATGTAGACTACACCCAACATTTTTCTTCCCGCTTACCGTTCCAGATACCCAGAGGTGCTCTTCACATGTCGAAGTAACTCTACACCAGTTTGCTTCCCGGTGAATTAGCATACCGATTCCCCCACCTTTTCTTTCTGATTTTGTCCTGTTGCACCCTTCCCACACATAATTTGCAATAATTGGTGGCTCTTCCGAGTCCCGAAGGTGCGTTTCTGTAACGGCGTACACCGCTATCTGTTCTCTGTTCAACTGTTCCTCTATTTCTAACCATTTTGTCGGTTTTCTGCCACCTTGCATATTTATGTAGCTTATTAAACCGCGCTGCAAATTCTTTCTCTCTTTCCCCTTTGCCCTTCTCCCTTTACCAATTCTGCGTTCCAAAGGGTCCCTCATAGATGTTTCTTCCCTTTCTACCGTGGACACCGGAGGGCTCGTGTGCCCCCTAAAAAAGCTACTGCGCATCCTGCTAGGCGCCAGCCCACCTCATGCCCAAGTTTACGGCCAGTGTGGATTCCATCTCTCTGGCTCTCTGGAAACCACCCCATCTGTGCACTTCTCTGTTTATGTCGACAACCTTGAAGCCTTTATCTCGACTAACCCGCCAAATCGTTTCGTTGGTGCAGGTTTCGGTCTTTCAAGGGTACCTCAGGGATTGTGCACACCACAATTTGCACCTGGGGGGACACTTCTCGCAACTCATCTACTCCCTTTGTTAACCACTTCTCTATTTCTGGGGTCCTTCCGTTCAACACGTTGTTCAGCCCGCCAGCTATCACAACCAAACTGCGCCCCTGATCTCTATGAGTCAGCTTTTCCCTTCTTGTTTGTTGCATTACTGTCCCCAACATTTTTCCTGGAAACGTCCCTACAGCTACTCTTCGGTCTCCTTTCAGCCTCTCTTGAATCGTTTGCGAGCATCGAGCCATGTTGGAGTCCCCCGCTATTATTACGTTCTCCAGCTGCCCTTTGTCTGCTCTGGACATTTAGACTGACTTTCAGGGTGAGGTTCGGGTGGTCTTTTGTCCGCTCGCTCTTTCACCAGAGCTTCGCTGTGGGTCGAGCCCCGCTTTCGTGCTCCTTTTGTCGACTTTTCTTGAGGGGTCAAGGACGTTCCCTCTCCATGATAGTCACCTGACTCTTTCTTATTCTGCACGGTGACCTTTGTCAGCTCCTCCTCGGTTGCGCTGAGCCTTCCGCCCATCTCCTTTCTCATTTGGCGTTCCGCCTCTAAAGCGTCCTCCAGCTCGCCTACTCGGTTTAAGAGGGCGGTCTGAGTTTCCTCCATTTGCTGGAATTTCGCCATAATCGCCCACTGGCTACATGACACTTCTACTTCGCATGCCCCATCATCTCCGCAAACATCTACTTTGACTCCCACGCCACACTTTGTACACTTCACCGGTTTTTTCGCCATGATTAGCGCGATGAACGGTCACACACTCCTCAAAAATTAGGCCTCCTAAAAATTTACCACGCACACCTCATGCGGTTATTATAGTGGTGCACCCCTACACTGTCCTAGGCTTCAAACGTATATTTTACTAATTCATCCAGTACACCGCACGAAAAATGCACATATACGATAAATCAGTAGGCTGCAGGCGTACCACAAACTAAATGTCCCGATATATCCTCAATGCACAAAGGTAGTTCTCCCGCCTTGTGCAACGACAGCGTGCACAAATAAAATTAGAAATAAAAGTGGCCCAAAATTGGTACTATTAAATCTCTTCAGTTTACTTCCCCCGACCGATCCTCTTATCACCCAATACAACCTTCTCGAACTCACACAAACAACAGCGCCACTAAAGGCCGACCACGTGGCCTTGACAAAAAAAAAAGAAAGGCAGACCCGTGCTCGGGGAAATGCCGGACACAAAGAAAGGCGCAACAAGAAAAAGACTACTTTTCTCTCCCCGGTCTAAAAAGGTAAAAAAAACTGCAAGGAAAAAAATTCACTTGTCCATTACAACCTGACACTCAAACAATAGCAACTGAAAATAGCTATCACGTGGTATCAAAAAGATAAAGGAAAACCCGTACGCGGGTAAAATACTGGACACAAAGAAAAGCACAAGAAAGAAAAGTCTACTTTCTCCTACTATTCAATGTAAAAATGCAAAGAAATCATGCAGAAACACTCATCGACTGGCGTCTTCCGGGAGCTCTCTACGCACGTCCTTCCGCTGTCACTACCAAACACCCATCTCCAGCGACGGACGCCGCGCGTGCGCGCTCTCTACCCGCTTTATTTATTGCAGCAGCTGTTGCAGAGAGGGAAGGGAGAGGAGAGTCGCGCATGCGTAGTGTGAGTGCGGACGCCGGTTTACGCGTGACACACCCGCGAGCAAGAGATGCTCCGCATCTCAAAACTTTATTAGGTCCTAGGGATCAGTCTGGGGGGACTGATGCGGGTCGCTCCCACGTCGGGACAGAGGCCGAGTTCCTCTGCCACTGCACGGGCCCTCTCCTGCGTTGGTCCGTCAGCACTTCACTGCGCAGCATCCGCTCTCATCACTGTTCACCTTGAGAACCATAACCGGCCAACGCCGAGCAGTGCCAGAGCATGCACGTGGTCTAAATCGAGGAAACCCCCACACTTGCTACAATAGACTGAAACTCCGCAGTCCGGATTAATTTTATTCATGATGACTGAGTTAGGGTACGTCCGTGTCTGCAGAAGTCTTGATGTAACCGCCTGGCCTGTTTAATTTATAATATGGCAGGGGGAATATGCCCTGCGTCGTAAGTAATAGTGCTTGCTGATGTTGTAGGTTAACAGCTGCAGGTCCCTGAACTCGGGAACGAGAGATCCAGCCCCGTCAGGGAGTGTGCTGTGGTGCAGGAGAGCGAAACAAGCAAGTGCCGCGTTTTAATAAACAAACACATGTAACTCCGCTATTTCGGCGCCGTTTCGAAAAATTCTTACGGCTACAGGTTCGTTGCGGACATAAATTTTGACCTCTGGGTGGTGCCCTTTAATTGAATTTTCATGGCAAGGGTGCTGCCAGAGAGTTATTTGTTCTTTTAAGAATATATTTTAAAGATATCTTTCTTGGGATACTTCAACGCAGAAATTTTGGTCTGTGTGTGTGTGTGTGTGTGTGTGTGTGTCCTGCTGCGAAAGGTGAAACCCTTCCTCAAAGACCACCCAGCTTGAACTGGTAGCTACCTTCATACTTCTGAACACAGTCGACCAAAAAAATTGGCAGCGTATCTCCGTGCTTCGCTGCAAATGTCGTCGAAAGACCTTCTACCGGCCGTACTACATGAGTCTCGGTTCATCTGCGGTTAGGCACGAGCTTCGGGCGTTTCCTGGGCACGCTTGAGACGACGGGCATCGGCACGCCGGCGCTTCTCCGCTGCAATCTGCTCGTCGGTCTTTTTTTCCCTGCGTTGTCTGGGCATGTCATGTAGGGTGTGTTCTATGTCAACAAACGGCCATTTATGTTTTGCCTTGCCTCAGACAGCGCCCCGTCTATGTGGCTGGCATTGATGAAATGGAGGCAGCGCCAGCGCTGCGTGAGGACGCCATCTGGCCATGATATCGGGAAACGCAAGAAGCTTGCGTAGTACGCAGAGCTATGGTAGGTGGCAGCACCGTGTCGTTTTACCGAAGCGTAGGAAACGTCCGCTCCTAACAAGCACTAGGGTCTTTAGAATTACGCATCTATGTATTTTCTACTAAAGGAACGCACTATCTAATGCTTACGTATTGATGTTGCGCCTCAGATATGCGTAATATTTGCTTTTTGGTCGACTGTGTTCAGAAGTATGAACGTAGCTACCAGTTCAAGCTGGGTGGTCGTTGAGGAAGGGGTTCACCTTTCGCAGCAGGACAGCACACACACAGAGACCAAAATTTCTATCGTCTTTAAAAGCAAATATTACGCATATCTGAGGCGCAATATCAATACGTAAGTATTAGGCGGTGTGTTCCTTTAGTAGAAAACACATAAATGCGTAATTCTAAAGACCCTAGTGCTTGTTAGGATGCGCAAAAGCGGACGTTTCCTACGCAGTTCTGCGTACTACGCAAGCTTCTTGCGTTTCCCGATATCATGGCCAGATGGCGCCCATATCTCACGCTCGTGCCGAACGGGTAGCACAAGGCAGCGGAACGGCCGCCCGCCACTCCGGCCGGTCCCTTTCTCTTCTCGCGTCTCTCCGTTTTCCCTCTCGCTTGCGCGACTCCTCGGGGAAATAGAAACACGCGAACCGGGACTCGTGTTAGTACGGCCGGTAGAAGACTATCGTCTTTCGACGACATTTGCAGCGAAGCACGGAGATACGCGGCCAATTTTTTTATAGTGTATGCTGTATGCCATAAAAAATTACACCATCTCCCCGCTAAAGGGAACCATGTGTGGATGCGAAGCAGCGGGGAGATGGTTAGCTTGAGCGGGAGATTGGAGAGGGTGAAGCGAGAGAGAGGTGACGTACGTTAGGCGCGCGTCAGGTTTCCGTCAGGCGGCAGCTGCGGGCGCTGCGGCGAGCGCGCGGCAGGCGAGGGGAGCGTGACGTCAACGCGCAGCTGCGGCGTGACCTACTTGGCACCGCTCCAACACCTGCGGCGAGGGGAGCACGCTCGTACGGACGGAGGGACAGCGTTACACAGGCTAGTCAAAGAGCTGCTTCGCATCTAAAAACGGGGGGCGGGGGGTTGCCTTTGCATGCCCGTAGCTATATAAAAAGATGCCTTTTGGATTCAAGTAGATGCTACGTTTTAGTGCCGAAACGTCACTTAATTAATAAAACATTAGTGACAGCTACTGCTTTTTATAAGAATTATCGCCATGCCCTCTTTCCCAGATACAAAAAATGTAGAGAATATGAAGTAATGTCGCAAATAAACAATAGTGAGTTTTAGTATATCGGAAAGCAGCAAACGCAAAGATTTAGCGTAAGGTTAACGTTACCGTGGAACACGCCGCGCATGCGCAGAACGTTAACGTATACGATACCCTTACGTGCCTACGTACGCTATTTTCGGAAGATATCGTTCAACGCTAACGCTCGCAAAGGGACCCGTACGGCTGGCAAGATGGCGGCGTCAGTCGAAGTGAGACCACTCGCTTCAGATCTGTCGGGACATCGGTCTGCATTGTTAAGCTCGTTAATTACCCGCTCATGTTCTTATTTGCCTTAGGTTTGGCTAATTAAGCTTCGCCAGCCGTGTATTGGTGACAATGTGTCGCCGTTTTCAAGATACGCTCTCAGTAAGCGGCACACAAGGCTTAAAACGTGAGTGCACTCGCTTTCACGGCCTTCGAGACTGCGCTTGCCGGCGCTCGAAATCTCAGAGGCCATGTACTTTGCTCACGTTTACGGTAGTCTCGTCGAGATGGCGGCACTGCCACCGGGGCTTTTTTTTTTTTTTTTTGTACATCGGCTGTTTCAAGCTGAGACGAGTAGTGTGGTGCATTACTGTATGTATAATGCTTGAAATGACAGTATTGTTTGGCGAAGGATTCCTTCAGTCACATAGGCGACTTGGATAAGCCAGCCTTCGCAGGCACATGCACGGATGCGCACCCCCTGGGCACTGGAGAAATGTTGCAGGAGCTCCGGGGCACTGATGACAGGTGGAAAATCCGCCTTCTCAAAGCGGGAATTTCGGCGAAATTTCTCGTATACGACATAGCCTCGACGACATGGACTAGCTGCCTGCGTAGCTTCTCTGGTTTCCAAAGTATAAATTAAGCGCTCCTACGTCATCGCAACTTCGAAATGACAGGCAGTACGGGTCAGAAAGGAGACTCGATGGCGGCATTTTGAAACGAAGCGATGTTTTTCGGGTCTGCCGACACAGCACCAACAACACACTTACACGATACTGGCTCAATGATTTTGTGGCGCACTTAGGGATTTAATAAGAGTTGTTTTAAGGTGTAGTTGTCGCCGTACATGCCTTTGCGTTAGCTTTAGCGTTTCGCTCTCTTCCGCTATACTAAAAGTCTAGTTTCTGCCGCTAAGTGCACCCAGCTTTACCGTAACGTTAACCTTAACGCTAAATCTTTACGTTTGCTGCTTTCCGATATACTAAAACTCACTAATATGTGCTGTAGTGCTCCAGACGGTCGATGTTGCGGGGCGCGTGCGTGCTGCGGCCCGTCGCATGTTATACTGACACACATGCATTGACACAAAACATCTATGTAAGCGTACACCCACGAATTACAATGGCGCACTGACTGGGAAATGGCATCCCGAAACCTAATTTTACGGTTAATGTCACATTTAGAGACAAGACCGATACGTTCAGTACTTCGGGTAAAATTGTTCTTTGAAAATAATTCTTATGTGAAAATATAACTATATGAGCCGAAATTGTTTCGAAAACAGAGCACAAATTAAGGCGCTAATAGAATGTTACACTAGAAAGAGATATGCACTAGTTATGGCAGAATTAACGTGCGTACTTTTTTTTTCTGCAACTTAGCAGTAACGTTTTTTATTTACGGTATTTTTTTTTTCGGTCAACGGACAGATAGCGCCGTCTGTCCGCCGTACGTCTGCGGGAGCTCGGCCGAGAGCGGTGGCCTTGGCGCCGCTGCGTTTCGCGCCTGGGAATCGGCAGCGGGCGCTCACGCTACCGGCAAACTCGCCGTAACGGTACACCGGCTTCCGGATACCTGAGACGGCAGCCGAGCGAGCGCTGTCTACACTGCACACCATGTTTCACCGGCGCGGCAGTCACGTGACACGAACAGACGGCGAGGTTTTGCGCGCTTCGAGTCTCGCACAATCGCTGCATGATCGTGCGAAGGCGACGTTTCACTCGCTTTGCGTTGTCTGCGCGTCGACACCGCGAACTTCGTCAGGGCTGCTTTTTTGTGTAACAAATTGTGAAACTGGGTATAGCGCGCTGGGGCAATGACGCCTGATGACGGCACGAACACGGATATACCGCAACGACGGTGGATGTAACCACCTGGTGTGCTGTCTCCTACTACGACATCGGCGTACTCTTTAGGCAGACGCCGAATGGTTGAAGTGCAACCAAGCTGGATATACCGAAACATCGAAGACCGTGCAAGTTTAGTTCTGCTCGACTGAAAAACAACGGTGTGCCTGCAGTAAGTGGTGATGTCAAGCGATGTGTTCTATAAATGGAGGAAAGTGCTGATCGCAAAAACAAAACCAGGTGCGTCTGTGTGTGCGTGTCGTATTGTAGGTCTGTGTGAGCCACGACTGCGCACTGAAAGGTATGTGCCACACGAGCTAGTACGCTGTCTCCTAGCATGCATGCTGTCTCTTGTGAGCTAAAGCGACTAGTTTGCTTTCTTTTTGCCGGCGCTACACCGGTGGCAGCTTCTTGTGGTCCGATCGTCTTCAAATCTAATTTTACGCCACCGATCACTTGCTCTTCTGAATTTCGCAGTAGCTTGGTGACGTACAGCAAATACTGTTCCCAGCTCCCTGAGCACAATATCGCGGCACGGGCAATTTACAATGTTACGTTTGTAAATAAATTCTTTATCAACATTATTTATTCGTTTTCATGTCTACCTATTTGTAATCTGGGTTTCTTTTATCCTAATAAAACGGGTACAAACGTCTCTAAAACACTCGTCGTGTGAAATTTTCTTTCGCGAAGTCGAGGATCGGGAACGAAGAAAAAAAAGCGAAGCGCTGCCAGGCTGAGAACGCCGTCTCGGCGGCTCGCGAGTGGCCATAGCAACCAATCCTCCGTCGCTGATTGGTCACATCGCCGGCTGCCGGACAATAGGTGGATAGCAAAATGACGTTGTCGTCTGCACCCGACTTCCGGTTCGAGGCTTAGCTGCCTGGTTCCTTCGTTCGGCCATTGTATGCCGGTTCTTGCTGCACGTCTCCGCTTCTCGCAAGGAAAACGCTTCTGTGAAGTTATTATGGTTTGCTGCTTGGCATTAGGGTGCGCGAATTCTTCCGTGAAAGGAAAGAAAATGCTTCGTTTTCCTGGGAATGAAGCGCGCAAGTATAAATGGACAGTTGCCCTCAAACGAGCGACCGTGACAGGCGAGCTCTGGGTTCCGAATGTAGAAGCCAGAATATGCCAAGACCATTTCGTCACAGGCAAGTGTTTTGGCAACTAACTTGAGTCATTTGATTTCTAGTGTCAATAATTTAACGATTACATACAGACAGGTGCGCCCAGCAAGGATCCTCAGCACGTCGATTACGTGACGCGTCTTTATTTCGGTACAATGAAAAAACTAGTGAGGCTGCACGAAAGAAGGAAGAGAAGTGAGGTACTTTATTCATACACTTTTTATGTACTCAAAGCAATAAGTGCCTTATCTGCCCAGTGGTACGAGGCACCTATCTCTCGAGAAAAAACGGGAGGCAGCAAATGGGGGACAGCAGCGGACGACAACGCGTGCTCTGTACGCCGCTCGGATACGGAGCCTCGGTACGGCCTCTGAAACGAAATATGCTCAATGTACAGCTGCCGTGCATAGTGGTAACTGCTATTGCGGAACGTCTGGTACTCGACATCCTTCGCCAAGTGTCGTATTGCAACCACGTGTGTCAGCGAACGCAAGTTACAAAACCGATTGCCCATTCACATTGGCATTCGCCGATCACATATAACCACCATTCGCGATCGCGATCGTTGCAAGAACAAGTCATCCACTTCTGTGGTTGACTTCCAATGTATTAGAGGCTACATATGTTGACGAACCTAGCCTAGTTAATCGTAAACGTTCTATGACTACGTACTCGATGTGACTCCTGTGGTACGTGACATACCCGCCACACAGACACAGTTCGGGAGGGTTACGAAGCATTGGCAGCTCACACCTTTCGGAACTGTCTAGCGATGCTTGCATTGCGGTTTTTCACCAAAGCTGCGTCGTGAATCAAACGTCAACGCATACGTGAGCGGGGAATCGCGACTCCCAACCACGAAACGACGGCGGCATGTGGCGGCGGCGCGAAGCATCGAGCCGGAAGTTTTAGCAGACTGCGGAGTAACCCACAATTCCTTGCGACAACCGAGATTTTGCTATGGTCTCGGCACCAAATTCTCCGGCAAGCTCTGCGGCGACGAAATCTTGCCGTTTTTGCGGACTATCGCCGTCGCCCGGCGAGTTCAGAACGGCAAACGGCGAACGGCACGCTGCTTTGCCGATAGTGTGAGCGCCCCGTCCGGTGACCAATCCTTTGTTAGACACCTCACCCAGAAGTATACAGGTCGCTTGCGGGCTCAATGTCCAATGAGACGGAACGCCCAGTAGTGGACATTTAGTCTTGTAGCGAAGAAGCGATAGCGTAATGAGAAGCTGCGTAGCGCGAACTCCGGGATGACTTGCGCCGTGAAGCCTGTCGAATACTTGACGTCGGATTGGGACAAACGGACGTGTTCGACCGTGGGACACGTCGCAGGCGATGGTGCCCGAAGAAAAAGGAAGGGGAACGTCGGACAGCGCCAGTGACGTGATGGATGAACGGATGTCCCGAATTTCGACGTCGGTCAGTTGTGCGGCGGCGATTTCGTCGAAGTCAAGCGTGGGCGTTGCTATTACGGCGATACGGGAGAGGGCGTCTGTGGCCGCGTTGACGGGGCCTTCAATGTACCAAACGTCCACGGTGAATTCGGAGATAAGTTGAGGTGCCGTATCTCCCGAGCGGTATAAGTGTTGTGGTTACCGCGAAAAACGAATGTCAAAGGCCTGTGGTTTGTGAGGACGTGAAAGCTTGAGCCTTCCAGCGGGAGTCGAAAATGTCGAATGCCTAAGTATACCGCCAGCAGCTCACGACCAAACGTGCTGTAGCGCGTTTCTGCTGGTTTCAATTTCTGTGAGAAAACCCCGAGTGGATACCAGGAGTTTCGCTGGAACTGCTGTAACACCGCGCCGACAGCCGTACCCGATGCATCGGTGATAAGGCGCATTGGTGCAACGTGCGATGCACCAGCAGAGTGGCGTGGGCCAGTGCATTTATGGCAGCTTGGAAGGACGCTTCGGCGTCAGGCGTCCAAGTCAGCGGGGAGGTCGTAGCTTTCACGGACTTGAGGAGGTCGGTGAGTGGTACCAGGCAGCACAGATGCTCGGGCCAATATTGTTTTTAAATGCGGAGCATTTCTTAGTCGCACGATGTCGCGCTTCGGCGTCGGCGCCGTCCACACCCCCACTGCGCATGCTCGGCTCGTCTCGTGCCGGCCCACCGGGCGTTCAGCAAGCCGAGCATGCGCAGTGTGGGTGCGGACCTCTCCCCCGTACTCCTCTCCCTCGAACGCGGGCGGTGTGTATATAAGCGGCGGAGCGCGCGTTCGGAATTCAGTCAAGGGCGTCTTTGCGGACCTCTCCCCCGTATCGTCTCCCTATCTTCACACACAGCACAGCGCCACGAAGATTTCGACACGTGAATATGAGTCACGCTTGATACTGGAGTTCGACGACGCCGCTGACAGCACCAGTGACGAGAATTCCCGAGTCGCAAATCCGCTCGGGAATTGTCGCCCACGGATGCTACATTCCCGAGTCGTGGGCGTGTCGCCCACGCCCACGACTCGGGAATGTAGCCCACGGATGCTTGAATGTAGCCCACAATTCCCGAGTCGCAAATCCGCTACATTCAAGCATTAGCTAATGCTTGAATGTAGACCACGGATGAATTTGGCTGTTAAAGAACGCGTTCTGTTGAGTGAAAGCTACCTTCGTTTTTGTGATACATTTCATTTGATACATCTCATTTCAGCACGCGTCAAGATTCCTTACACGATATTTCGGAAGTATTGGCGAAATTCCCATGTAATTTACGCACTTTCTAGAACTTCTAGATTCACGGAGAAAAGGAAAACACGAGTTACGTGGTATGCGCGAGTAAGCACGGTATAAGTTGTGCATGAGCAAATACGGTATATGCAAAACGTTGGAAGGTAAAGAAAAGCTTTTAACTTTCTACCTCGAGCAGCAGACACAGGAGGCCGCCGAACATCGAAGCGTATCGCGGTAAGGGGGGGGGGCAGGCGAAGCGGCCTTCACTCGGCAGAGTTTTTTCGGACGTACAGGTTGTGTCGCACAGGCATCGGATATCTGCTGAGGCTGGCAAGTTTACGAAGTCAGAACCCCTAAGTGGACTACGCGTACACGGAACTCGCGACTGCAAACTTCTACATAGTGAGAAAGTGGCAGCCCTGCGCTTCTTTGGACCGGACATTATAGGTGAACTGAACAGATGAGCCTCAACGTGTCCGGACTGTTCTAAAGGTTTTCCTGAAAGCTTTGTACCGATTTTACCCATTCGTATATTTTACTCATTGTGCGTTCCGTTGTGCCCATTCCCTTATTTTGGTGTGTGCCGGGTTTATTATAGCTGTGTTACTGCGTATTTTCTTTAGATTTGTCTATTTGTAAATACACACGTGGTGGGCATTGTTGTATACATCGCGCCAGATGAAGTAACCGCTCTATAGCAAAGCTGTTTTGGTTCGTGTGACTTTCGTGTTTGTTTGTTTTTTGTCTTTCGTGAAACACATATTTTCCTTTTGCTCTTTAACGGTCATTTCTTGTTCCTGGTTTTCGGTTCTTTAGAAGTCGTCTGTTTGTCCCCACATACCCTCCCTTCCGGATTCTGCATGCTGAAACACATCACCGTATCCTAACATTCACTTATGTTTTACTTGAGGAAATGTTTAATTTATACAATTCAGCTGTTCCGTGCAATTGTTTAAGGACCCTTTCAAGCTTCAATTGCTCCACCATTTAATAAGCGAGTAAACCATAACGTGTCGCATAGTTTTAGGCGTATGTTTTCTTGTGCCTCTTCTTTTTGCTTATGGTGCTTATGCGTTTAGTTTTCTCGAGGCTGATCATATACAGTGGACTTCAAACTTAGAGTGATATTGATTTGTTGTTTTTATCAGAACTTTCTTTTCAATCCCTTCTCATAAGCGAGTAAACCATAACGTGTCGCATAGTTTTAGGCGTATGTTTTCTTGTGCCTCTTCTTTTTGCTTATGGTGCTTATGCGTTTAGTTTTCTCGAGGCTGATCATATACAGTGGACTTCAAACTTAGAGTGATATTGATTTGTTGTTTTTATCAGAACTTTCTTTTCAATCCCTTCTCATGTCTCGTAAACTCACTAATAAAATTTGTCACAAAGAAGACATTTTGCTTATTTGTGTGTGTGTATGTGTTCGAATGATACGTTTCGGCATTAACATACGAGTGCATTGACCATTCATGTCTGTTTTATGCTATCCTCATAACCACGAAGCGTGAATTAACATAACAAAATTCATTTCCCAAGCTGCAATACATACATGCATACTAACTACAAGATAAAGCTATTGTTACTCCCATAATTTACTGGATATTCTTGCTTTTTGCCTAGAGCCAGAAGCCTCGGCAAAACAAATTTAAGTGCGTGCATGATAGCCAATAGAAAAGGTGGGAAAATATAGCATCAGCCAATAAAGAAGGCTGGCAAGAAATGTTGCCTCATCCAACAATGAATGCTGGCAAAAAATGATGGAACAGCCATCAATAAAGGCTGGTAAAAACGGTTCGAGCTGCCATTGTTTATACAAGCTTACCAATATTGAAAATACAAACGATAGACAATGTTGGCCAAAGTCATTCTTGCCCAATTTTTCCAACGTTATACGACTGGTATCCAACATTGGACTAATCTAGTCTAAAGTGTAGCAGCATGGACCCCGAAATCCAATGTGGTTCCAATATTGCATCCAATGTTTTCCAACGTTGCGCGAAGGTCGGTCCAATGTTGTTGTCCTGCCTGGATATAGCTACGACTCGCCGAGCGACAGGAGAGGAGCAGCCGCGACTCTATCGGGCTGGCTCACAATGGAGACCCATCTCTTGTAAATAGTGTACATAATGTTTTCTTAATATGCGTTCTAGAGAGCCTCGGTCATCCCTCCCTCGGCAGCACCCTGCACAATCGACACCGCGAAGTCGGCATCACCGCTCGGCTGACGAACGACGTCCGCAACAACGCTGTGCGGTGTTGGTACTGGTAGTAGCTGAGGAGCGAAAATAGACTAATTTCTGCAGCTCCTGAAAAAAAGAAAAGAAAATTAGAAAGGTGTCTATAGTAGCGTACCTCACTAGGGCGCCAGAATATGGTTTCGGGGGAGAGTGGAGGATCCTACACCCTTTTTTATAAATGTATAATACTGTCCGTTAGAGTTACTGAATTTTCAAAAGTAACTTGTTACAATTACGGTTACTGCTAAAAAGGAACGCCGTTACTTTACCGTTACATTACAAGAATAAGTGATACATCACAAACCAGGTTATACAGCATTTTAACAGAAACGTAATGAAGGCATGCGGTTAGTCAAAATTGCTTGTGGTAAAACGCCAGATAAATAAAACAGAAAGGGGCTCAATCGAAAGCCCAACACCAGAAATCGTTGCGTACGTCTAACTTTGCTGTAACGACTTTTTATTGATTGTCGGGAATTTGTTTATAAAGACCATTGGGACAGCCTGATATGCTACAAAAGGCTACTGCATGCTCGTAAATGAAATAGGAACTCATCCTGAGACGCGAAAAAGAGGATAGGCACCTTCGAGCAACAATGGCGCCTCCACTTGGGAAGTGCTTTTTGGAAATACTGCGGCTTTTAGAACTAAACTCGCGCGAGGCATTGCAAAGTGTCTGTTTATAGGTGGTGTCCGCGCGGATTGTCGTGAGGAAATGGCCGGCCACACAAAAAAAATTAATGATGCTGCACCGGCATCTGAACAACAGCGTCTTCGTCTATTAGGCCGACCATAATGTATCGTGTCGCGTATACCTTTCTCTGCATGAAGGCGGGGAGAACCCTTCACCGCCCTTTTGTGTCGTCCACGGGCGGTGCTTTGCTTGTTTTCGTAGAAAAAGGTCTTCCTGACAGTTTCCCCCCTGGAAACATGTCAGCCTTTCTCCGGGAAAAAAAAAAAAAGAAAGCGAAGAGATGTCCGTGCTCTGCAGCATCGCGATACAAGCTATAAATCGTAAAAGTATTCTATCAGTGAGATACAAATACATTCTGCAAATGTCTGTCGATACAGAGATACAGATAGTCAAACTTATTTATGAGAATCATCGCGATATTCTTGTATCGCGATACTTAAGGAGTGTCCCTGCAGGTTTTTTTTTTTTTTTTTTTTTAAGGAAGTAACTGTAGCGGTATTTCCTTACTGCGTATTTCCGGTATTTCCACTTACTGCGTAAAAAGTAATAGTGTTAGAGCTAAAGGTTTCTCTAAATTAAAACTAACCAGTTGCAGTTACTGAAAAAAGTAACCAGCTACCGGGGGTGGGGGGGGGGGGTAACGCGTTACTACAAACTACTCACTGCCCAAGACTGATCATGGCACAAAGTAAACATCTTAGGGCGGGGGGGGGGGAAGAGGGGCGGCTTAACCTACCGCATTCTTCTCATCGTGACGGCAAAACTTACTTATTTCTACTACCCACGGTGTAAGATCCTACAACCTAAGCAATATACACTCTTTGGGCATAATCGAAACCGAAACACTACCATTGAACGAATCACTGACGATTGCCGCGTCATCTGTTGAATCTCACAGAAAGCTTCAGCGGAAAAGTACCCGCCCGTTCGGCTCGTTCCGGCACATGAACACGAAAATAAAACACCGCAAGGCCGCACCGCGTACTCGCCGAAGGCACGCGCGCGCGGAGATATAGTCCGTTATATTTTCGGATCTCTTGCTGAAAGTGCACTCTTGACAACAGTAGTAATTATTGCAAAAGGTAATATTTAGTTATATTCGGTGGTAATAACTCTCCTTTGGAAAGTAAACTTGCTAAAAGCCTGCTAAGACCGGTTCGCTGCGACGCGTATATAATGGCCCACGTGCGTGTAGCCATAAGCCGTTTTTTCTGCCCGAAAGCCGGCATTTTGAAGTTACCCCTTATTCCGTTGAGTTGCAGCTTTGCGACAGCCGCCGGAAAAATGGGCCTGCCCAAGGTGTTTTTCGAAGTCACTGCCAACGGCGAGCCCCTGGGACGGATAGTAATTGAGGTAAGTTACTTTTGTGCGATTTTTGTATATCGCAAGGTGGTTTTTAACGCAGAAGCTTGCTTTCTGTACTTCATACAAATTATGCCTGTCGCCGCCACCCACTAGTATTTATGAAGTTGTAAATCCATTCACCTATAAGCACTAAGAAATCTAGGTGTGTATTTAAACTTTCACAATTTTGTTGCGTGGGTTGTAGCGAACTTTTTTTTTTTTTCGGTCATATTTAATCGAAAGTGTGCTGAGAGGTAGGCGTGTTTAGGCTTACGTTGATTGTCATTGTTCGAAAGTTCCCGAAGTCTTGCCCATTGGCAGAAAGTGCCAAATCGCGAGTTTTTGGAAACCCTGAAGCGATTACCTATCTTCGCGCGAAATGCGACCGCATCCTTGCATAGCCAAATGTGTGCACCAACTCTTGCCGCCAAAATGATCCACCGCAGCCGGTGGTTGCGACATTGCGGTAGTTAGAAGTCAAGTGTTCATCTTCCTCGGAGAGAACTGTATTTTGTTGATCTTGCGTTAGCCGCATTATGTGGCACGTTTCTTACATTTTGATGTGGTTTTCTTTCTTTAGCTGCGATCGGATGTGGCACCGAAGACCGCCGGTAAGTTAACCCTAACTCATCGGTGTGCGTCTTCCAATTAAGGACACGTTGTGCCGCGGCTGCAAGCCGAGATGAGCGTTGTTAGCCACAGTGACTCACAGCGTGCGACCACCGCGATTTTTTTTTTCTCTGCAGAAAACTTCCGTGCTCTTTGCACTGGAGAGAAGGGCTTTGGCTACAGCGGCAGCACCTTTCACCGCGTCATCCCCAACTTCATGTGCCAAGGAGGAGACTTCACGAATCACAACGGCACCGGTGGCAAGTCGATCTATGGCGAGAAGTTCGAGGATGAAAACTTTGTCCTGAAGCACTCTGGGCCGGGTAGGAAACCATTCTTATCTCTTCTGCGCGACATACTTAGGTTGGCGTCCTCAAATTGTTCGTAACGGGCGAAGCTGATAAGGACCGTCTCATAAGTGACCACTCCAAGCAGTAAGTGGCTGAACTGTTTAGTGCTCTTTTTTTTTTTTATCTTGTCATAACGCAGGTATTCTGTCCATGGCCAACGCTGGCCCCAACACTAATGGCTCCCAGTTTTTCCTGACCACTGTGAGGACCCCTTGGTAAGTTTGTTTTGGTGTCAAATACAGGCATATACTACTGCCTTTGCCTAGCATTACAAGCATATACTCTTGCCTTTGCCTAGCATTAACTGCTTTTGCTCACCTTCGAAGTAATAGGCTTGAGAACATGACAGCACCAGAATGTGAAAGTTTGACAAATTCCCCGTGATGCGTTTTGTAACTCTTCAGTTCTGCTTATTTGATACGACCTATTCAAACCTGCCTCAGTGATTACCTTGCCTAGCACATGACCTACTGCCGAAGCTACAACACTCTTTGTAGCTTCGACGGCTAGATAAGGCCAGGAAGCATGTGAAATACAGCAGTGTCCTTGAGTTTTTGCATCTGTTCAGGCCTTGTTATTTTGCCTTCTTAATTTGAAGGAGAGACTCAGATTTTTCCCCGATGTAGAACAGCCAATCTGTACGATGCAAGAGATACATGGAAGTTCATATGACCCTAGACTTAACGCTGAGATTTAAGCATTAAAACAAGTGGAAGCTTTGCTATAATTTTTGTTTTGTAATGCAGAAGTTATGGGCAGGTTTCAAATAATATTCGCATTTTAAACAAATCGAAATTTAGTGTCCCATTGATATTGATTTTTTTTTATATGCTTGTCTCTGCTTGCTTGCATTTGAAACTTGTGCTATCCCTTTTGTAGCTAGTTCAGTAGTGTGGGCTCAAATGTAGGCTTCGTATCTAAACAGAGCAAAATGTATGTATTTGAAAAACTTACAAGGGTCTTCAATGGTTTCTGAATTTCTTACAATGTGTGTATTTAGAATCTTTGCGCATAATCCATAACGCTTTGCTTCGTTGCATCGTCTGGGTTTGTTTACAGCAATAAGCACAGATATGGTTTCCCAGCACGCATTCAAACTCTGCCGCTGACATGTTGGTTTCCACCGTCGCTGCCTAATTTCCCTCGTGGCTCTTCGAGGGTATGGGAGAACAAATTGTGCTACAGCTTTGATTCCGTGCAGTGGCACTGCACGGGTCGCTGTTCTGTACCTAGCTTTCATATAGGGATATGCGCTTGACGTCATCTGTGAGGATTCCTAGCAGCAGTCACCATTTTGCAGGCCCACACACGTGCCACATGTGCAGTGTGCAAGCTTCGTAAAATGGCTTGGATGGCAGAGACTTCTAAAACACACCCTACATCACTTGCCGATGTACGGACAAACCTGTGAAAAGTGCGACCACCTGACGATGGTGTTGCCTTATGGATCAAAGCTCAGTGCCCCCTATGAATCTGTTATTTTTGAGCAAATGCAGGGTGCGCACAGGTCCTTGAAATCCTGGAAAACCTTTGAAATCGAAAATTTCATTTTCAAGGCCTTGAAGTTCCTGGAATTTCGTTTCAGTCCTTGAAAACCCTGGAATTTTAGGGTTTTCACAGGGTCTGCAATACAGAGGTTCGCAATTCACGGCACTTGAACGCGTCTGCGACGAACTTCACTGGATATCGCGCTCCGCGAACGTCGCAATCGCAAAGTCAAACACGGTCAAAGCGCCTGTACTTGATGGATTGAGGCATGCGCACGCCCGCAGCGCCATTATTCTTTTTTCTTTTTATTGCTTGCTTCGGCTACTGATGTCCACAATAAGGCTACAATGGGCTACATCTTGAGCTTTAGTGAAAAAGTTTTCCAAATGCAGTTATTGCAGTAGAGTTTACTAGTGTTTGAAAAGTTTTCTTGTGGCTTCGCTTTTAGTGGTATCCCTCGTAAACCTGAAGTAAAAAAAAAAAAAAAACTACAGCGCACCTTCTCTAGCCTTAGTATCATCTCCTGGCCACATTGTGTGTTGTATACTTTGCCAGTGGTCAGTGCTTGCTCCAGTGCCATCAATGGTGTTTGGTTTTCCACTTGTTGGTTGCGGTGCGCGTCGTGATCGCATGATCGTGCCAAGAAAATGCAAATCGGACAAAAAGGCGCTTGATTTATGGAGGAAGTTGAAGGCATGCAGCTGATGAGAAAGAAACTTGAAGCAGTTGTTACCGATTTGGTAACCTCTGCTGATGGCAGAAGTGACTGGCGACATCAAACATGTAAAGTCCAACGGCCTGCAAAAGTCAAGATTGAAGAACTCGATAGCATTAAGATGCAAATGGAAAAAAAACTGAAAGACTTGCTTTGAGCTTCAGAACTTCTAGTCTAGTGAAACTGCTATAAGTGAACAGAGTATCCTTTGTTTTGTGCAATAAAATTTACCGTAAGCTGCAATCGTGCTCTTTAATTTTTGTCAAAAGTCCTTGAAAAGTACTGGGTGGTCTAGTGGCTATGGTACTCTGCTGCTGATGCGAGGGTCGCGGGATCGGATCCCGGCTGCGGCGGCTGCATTTCGATGGAGGCGAAATGTTGAGGCCAGTGTGCTGTGCGATGTCAGTGCACGTTAAAGAACCCCAGGTGGTCAAAATTTCTGGAGCCCTCCACTACGGCGTCTCTCATAATCGGAGCTCGTTTTGGGACGTTAGGCCCCACATAACAATTGAAAAGTACTGGAATTTTTCTCTTGGAAACTTGTACGAACCCTGAAATGAAAGTTTGCGATGTGTTGACATTTTAAAGTGTCTGAATGTGACATTGAATGCTGGCTATGGTGGCCTGTGTTGAATGGTTGTGTCAGGAGTGCAAGAATGCTTTCATTTCAGATGGGCATTAGTAAATGTATGCTAAATATTGTGCCGAAACCTTTTAACATAGGCATATCAAATGCGTAATAAAGCCGTAGAAATTGCAACCGTTCGGCTTCATATTCTTTTCACGACGCCTCTATGGTTGGTTCATAAATGTATGGGGATACTGCAGGCCACCACAGAATTCTTTGGTTGCATTGAGTGTTACTGGTTAAATACTGTAAAGGCTACAGTGTCGTAAAGGGTTTGGTGGCTAGGTGCGAGATGGGTGAAAACTTTATGAACAGTCTCGTCAGTGCATCACGAGTTGCACTGGCTCACATCATGACCTTGAATATTTTTTTTTCTTAACATATTCGAGCTTCCACAGTGACAAGCTTGCTGCCAGTCATCACTGCTGGCACATACTGCCATCCTGCAGTGCCTGCAGTAACCGCATGTGTGAATTGGTTAACAGTAGTTTTCCCACACACTTTGAAGCTCGTGCACATACGACACGCTTGTTTAAAGGAGTGTGCGCTCTCCGGATGTAGTTAAAACCACATTGCGAAATCTGGGCTGTGTGTAGGGCAATATTTATCTGCATGTTCACAGGAGCTTCCGCAATTGAATGGAAGCTTTTTTTTTTTTTTGCATTGTTGGAAAGTTCTGCAGCCTTTGGTGTGATCCAAACGTTTGAGGCCCCCTTTGGGTACTTTCAGCTGTGCAGCCTTCCAACAAATTCGTGTTATGCAATTTGTTTCACAAAGCTCGCTTGTACTTGTGCGTCCTCTCTAGCGATAGTTTTAGAGGAGGTCTTGATGTCTGTCTCAATTCAATGCGCACTAAATCTGGTTCTGGGCAGAGAAAAAACTGGTATGTCTCATTCTTACAGTATTCCTTGCTCTTGCTGAACCTCGAAAATGCTGCTCTGACACCTGCAGTATTTTCTTTTATTTTTGGCATGCATAGACAGATGGCTGGGTAGTTCGGCACAGGCCAAACCACCCATGTCAATTGATTTAATATTTTAATTGTACAATGAAATCACCACATCGGTGCCAACCAAATCATTGCACAATTGCACTCTCCCAACCTATTTGCGGCGGAAGTGATGGAATAATGTGCAAGGCTGCGATTGGATAAAAGTAACACTAAGGGCGGTCGAGGAATTGCATAAAAGACTGTTCATTCGTTTTTATCTTGCATGGTTTTTTCTTTCAACTCCTCCCCAATGTTGCAAAAGCTGATAATTTACAGATTGGCATGGTCATATTCCATGTTAGTTGTTTTAGCAAGTTTCGCCAGTACACTCGAAAGAATGAGCGACTATGTTGTGCAAACTTCCCCTATGTAGGTGCTTCAAGCAAATTCCATTGTCTGCACATTGTTGCATGGGCAGAGTGGGATGCAGTGTCAGAGGGCAGTGAAATCCATATGCATTTTTTGGAAATGAAAGCTTCCTATTGGATGAAAAATACAGCCCACGCTTTTTAATATATTCAGGGTTGTACAACCTGATGCTTGAGCAGACGAGAGTAGCACTACAATATACCGTATTTACTCGAATCTAGGCCGGCCCCGATTCTAAGCCGACCCCCAAAAGTCCGAAGCCTGGAAAACAAAAAAAACTTGCCTCAAATGTAGGCCGGACAAAACGGCGAAGACAGCGTTCACAAAAAGAAAACGTTTATTAAACGTGAAGATCAAACGGAGCAGTTGGTTCATGATGCAAATAACTCTAGAAACACACAGCCGCTAGTCCTATTGTGTGTGTTTCTTCTTTGTCGTAGTTTTTTTTTCGCGCTGCTGCTAGTTATTTGCATCATAAAAATGCCGCACTCATTCCGAGTCATCGTCGCCACTTCCCTCGTCGCTGTCTTCAAACAGTGCGCAATCCTCGGTGCCATCAAGCGCATTGGATATGCTGCACTTCTTAAAAGAGCGCACGATCCAAGTTCCTGGGATATCGTCTCTGCAGCCACCCAGCCTGCCAACCGAGAAAGTGATGCCCGCTTGATGCGGCCCGTTGGCGTCAGCTGGTGGTCCTCCTTGCTTAACCAGTCCGTGTATAAACCCTGCAGGCGATCCTTGAACGGGTTGTTTATGCACACGTCAAGTGGCTGCAACTGGCCCGTCATTCCACCAGGTATCGCCGTGAGGTCGGTGTTCATTTCGGCCAGCGCAGCCTTGACGCTGTTGGTCAAGTGCCCGCGGTATGAGTCCAGCACAAGAAGGGAGTGCTTGCATAGAAGGGCGCCTGGATGCCGCCGCCATACAATATTCAGCCACTCCTCAACCATGGCGCTGGTCATCCACCCGTTCTCGTTGGCCTGCACAGTGACGTTTTGCGGGAAGGCCTCTTTGGCGGGCAGAGTCTTCCTCTTAAAAACAATATGAGGAGCTTGCGTCCGTCCGCTGTGCAGCACAGCATCACAGTCGCGTGCTGCTTCTCGTACCCCGCAGAGCGCACCTTCACTTCCTTGGCCCCTTTTTCGGAGACTGTGTGCGCCACCGGCATATCAAAATATACCGACGTTTGGTCCGCGTTGCCGATTTGGCCTAGCGGATACGCTCTCGCTCTTCTCTTTCGAAGCACGAAACGCTGGAACTCCAGCAACTTCTCTTCGTAGTCAGCCGTTAACTTTTGGGCGATTGAGGTGCGATGACTGAGGCTGAAGCGCTTCATGAATTTCTGCAGCCAGCCTCGGCTGGCTTTGAAGTCTGCCGCCGACACACCTCGCTCCCTTGAAAGCTCCCTCGCCTTGGCTTGGAGCACTTCTGTTGTTACTGGAAGGGCAACTGCTCGCTGCGCCCGAACAGTCGGCCAATGCAGTCTCCATTTCAGGACTACTGCCTTTCCATGGACCGGTAAAAGCCATCCTCATTGCGGCGCACGCAAAGAGCTTCTCCCGTTGGCCCCTCCAGCGACTCACATTTTTTTCGTCCACTCCAAAGTCCCGCCCGGCTTGAACGTTGGACGACGACTTTGTGGCTAGGACAACTTTCCTTTTAAAAGCGGCACTATAGTGGCACCGCCTGTTTGGCACCATTGCGCTACGCCACACAGACCGCTCGAAGCACGACTCGAAATGACAAACGGCTCGCCTCAACACTCATCACAATGATCAAAACGGCGGCCTCGCGTGTGTACTTAAGTCAGGTGTTGGCTCGGCTACTAACGGCTACAAAACAGTCTAGGTGGCGCTAGTTGTGCACCACTTTTCTCAATGAAAAATGGCGAGTTTTTCAAAATCTAAGCCGACCCTGGAGTTTGATACAAAGAAATTTGAGAAAAACTATCAGCTTAGATTCGAATAAATACGGTACACTTTGTTTGTTATTCAGTTTATGTGTTTATAATCGGAGAAAAGTGCCTGCTGTAACCTTGAATTTCACAGGATTGTTCATCCGCATTTTCTTTCTCATTGCTGCCGCCATTCACTAAGCTCAAAGTGGCCATATGGTAGAACTTGGCAACCCCAGTTGCTTGTCCGATGTATTGTTGATGCAGCTACATGCAGCAAAGCTACACCTTTCGTGTTGAAGGAAACTATTGCTGTCGGTAATATTGTTCACGTGTCTTTTTGCAGGCCTCTTAAGGCCAGGTACTTTTGATCTAGGCACCACAAATTTCATTTTTAACCCTAACCAATTCAGGCGAGCGAGTTGCAGAATTCCCACCAACAGTAGTCCTGGCAAATGCCATTAAAGGGACCCTGAAACTGTTTTGGTGATTTCGTACAAATGTGTTGCGCTGATAGCCGGAGTCCTTCTGATCATTAGCATTACAATATCGGCACTCTGCATTAAGCGTGTAATTTACCAGTTTTAAATACGCACGTCGTGAGAGATTGACATGACTCGAAGCGTCAACCGCCCCTTCCCACGGGACATGCGATGGGTGCTACGAAGTGGAACCCACGTGACGTCACGAGCACTGAAGGGCAGCCAACGGTATCGTCGCGGCATCTGGCGGCGCACGCACGAGTCGCCAGCGCACTATTACAGAGGTTAGCACTGCCAAGGCCGGCGGCCTCGGTAAAGACATCGCAGCGCTATGTCGCTATGGAGGCCTCTGCACAGCGGCTGACATGGAAGGCACAGTCGCTAGCACGCACTTCGCAGCTGTTCAAGTTCAGGAGCAACGGCAGTGGAAAGGAGGAAGGCGGCAGAAATGAGCCTGTAGCTACCTTACCGCAGGGTGCTTCGCTTTATTTGTGGTGTGAATGATTTCACAATTGTGTTGCCTAATCAATGACACAATGTCAAAAAAACTGTTCAGGGACCCTTTAAGTTTCGATGCAGCTGACAGCGTTATAGCTTTTGCTTAGTGAAATTAAACTAGCATGTGCAGTAGAACCTTGTGCATACATTATAAAAAAAATAATGCAACACTGAACATATCCGGAAAACGTATGATCCAGACGCGTGAAAAAATCGAAGTTTTGCTGGAAGAGCATGCATTGGTATAAATAATGAAGTATTTTAAAACATCGTGTAATTTAGGCAGTAAAACGTCATGAAACAGCAATACACGTCTGCTTATATTTGCTACTGAAGCATGCTGGAACACTCCCGAAGGCACGGCAGGGACCACGAGCGCTGGCCGTTAGCGCTGACAACATCTGGAACGGAACGCACGTGTGTTGTCCCTTTTCTTCAGTATTTAAACTACTCTGCATCTTCGGGCAAATTATTTAACATGCAACACAATGCGCGCGTTCACATCATCATTTTCTCGCCCCGCCACGGTGGTCTAGTGGCTATAGTACTCTGCTGCTGATTTGAGGGTCGCGGGATCGAATCCCGGCTGCGGCGGCTGCATTTCGATGGAGGCGAAATGTTGAGGCCCGTGTGCTGTGCGATGTCAGTGCACGTTAAGAACCCCAGGTGGTCGAAATTTCCGGAGCCCTCCATTACGGCGTCTCTCATAATCGGAGCTGGTTTTGGGACGTTAAACCCCACAAAACATCATCATTTTCTCGGCCTGCCCAAACCGCGCATGCGGCCATCGTGGCGCGGACGCACGAGCACGTTGTGCGCAACAGCGCGCACTCTGGTACATAAGACGTGCACAGCAAGAGCACTAGCCTTGCATCAACAGGTCACACGAACGGGCAAATCATGTGTATCTCGCGGCCCAAGCCAAGGTCTCTGGGTGAGCGCATCTTATGCATGTCGGCCATTTGAGCTAGCAGCTTAGTAGGGGCTACAAAACGTTCAGCCCCTTTTTTTTCCCTCCCCCCCCCCCCCTTTCTTTAACCTGCGCTTCTTTGACTCAATCACCGCAACTTACCAGCTGACAAAGAAACGTGCAATTTATTGGCGGTTCCCAGCTGTTGAATTAGTGCATGAGTGAACCACGCACCGAATGGTATGCGCACTTTGGCTCGACGACAAAACCGGCCAATGTATTTTGCTGGAACATATTAACCTGAAGAAAAGCATAACTCTAGGAGAAAATTTCATTTTGCGATCTCGAACGTTGGAACCAGGAAATCTTATAAACTGTGTATTCACATCAGTAGCGCACCCAGGATCTCTGCCAGGGGGGTGTTCAATTTTTCACGAAGGGCCGGGCATGCGATTACGCAGTTGTTGCGTATGTAAAAGAAAAAAAGTAAATAAAAGGCCAAATAATAGTAACATCAATGATGATGATTATTTTATTAATTTTTCGGCGTTTTGCAGAGACATTCGCGCCACATCCTTCCAGGACGTAGGAGCAGTTGCGGAGTGGGAGGGGGGTTAGGTTGGCCTCAGGGGGGGGGGTGGGGGGTTACAACCCCCGAAACCCCCCCTGTTGGTGCGCCACTGATTCACATATTCTTTCAACAATGCCAAGAGCATCTCCAAGAAACCTAAATATGGCCTGTAAAGTGTTCAAGGGCCCCTTTCCACTGAGATGGGTGAACTGATACAAAGGCTTGAGCCTAGTAAACTCTGGTTTATTGTAGCAGATTCGAGATAGCATAGTGTGCTAAATTGATTGGAAGGTATTTAGCAAAGAAATTCATGGACCTGCTTTGCAAAAAAAGTGCTTTGACCTGTCTGAACGTACTGGAGATTCCAACCAGCTCAGTTTTGTGGCACTGCCATTTCAGTGAAGAATCTCTACATGAGGCTGGTCTGCTTCACACATTGCATCGGCTGGTCTTTCCCACCACTACATGCTCCATTTCATAGCAAGGCATTTCAATAAACAGCACCTACACAAGAAAGACTGGGCTGGTCTGGTAGTCTGTTTTATGTGGTGTATACAAGCTCAAGTTCTAACCCTTTTAAAGCGAAGCATGTTCGCTGTTTTATCTGATGTCGCCACCTTTAAGGAGAGGTGTCTACTACTACATTTGCTGTGTATAGGTTTCTACACCATGTCGCTTTGCCAAGATTGTCTAACTGCTGCTGCTGCTTAGCCTCTGTGCAAGGCCAGAGGCTGTATCAGTGCCGTGGTGGTTGGAAGGATGGATTCTTATAGCAGCCACACCAGGAGTGTTCAGTTTCTTGAAACAAAATAGCCTCGAATCAAGTATACTTGTGCTGGATGGAAAAGCTGTATATATATATATATATATATATATATATATATATATATATATATATATATTTTTTTTTTTTTGCCACCGGTGAATGCTTGCCTCCAGCTTGAGTGATTCAATTTCATCCCACTTCCTTCATTTCTACAAGTTTACTTACTCCTGCATCGGCGACTTGCATTGCTATGGTGGTGCCATCCTCTCTACGCTTTTAGCTTGCCCACACCACACAGCCATTGAAATGTGCTACATGTGTTGTGTAGAACAAATTTGTCTGAAATCTTTTGATGGTACAAAATATATGCCATGGTGCACAGCAACAAACACTTCGGTCAGTGACCGAACAGCACTCTCTGTATGTCCTCAATCTTGTCGCTTGACAAGTCCTCCAATTCAGCGTCTCAGCTAGTGGTGTGTTGCGGAGCACTGCAGATTTGGAGCAGGTTTTTTTTGCTCCGCGCCAATGAATTAGTGTTTCACTGGCCGAGCGGGTTGGAGAGTTTAACTAACGTGCGGATTAACTCAATCCACGCTTGATTGCTCCGACTTGCTCCGGCGTGGATTCAGGAGGAAACTGGTCATGTCCTCGCTTCACTCTAGTCACTGCGGCCGTGGAGCTGGATTGTTTGCATTTAGCAATGACAGCAGGACAAGCAGTAGCTCTTCCAGCTCTGGAGATACCATTTGCGACACACTGTATGTGGCACCGTGTGATGCACTGCTGGCCACCGTTTGGTTTGCTTGCTGCTCGGGGAAGGTCTGGGGTATGCTGGCATTTGCTGGTAACGGCATGAAATTTAGCAACTTCGATTTGTTTCTGAAAAAACATAGTATACCAGTAGAGTAAGTTATGTTGAAATGGAAAGAGCACCCGTTTTTGGAACCACACTAGAGATGAAAGAAGAGGTATGAAAGGTAAACAGTGGCACTGGTCGTTTCATCAGTGCATTGCGATTCGCACCGATGTTTAAAAAATAAATCAATTGGATGTGTTCACGCATGACATGAGAGTACAAACGTTTATCGTGTGGGCGAAAATAAGTTTTTTGGCGAGCTTTACCGTCCATTCTGAACTATGATGGGATGGCAGTGCCATTGGCCTAGCTAAGCTTGCCTTTGGAGTCATCATTGACATTAGACTGTTTGGATGGTTGTATCGATTGTGGAGACAACTTTATTGAGAGCATTCTTCAGAGCTGTTATAGAGCAGGGAAGTGCAAAACTGTTTTTCTACTTGATGGCGAGGACACTATTAGAAGCACACGTGCGATGGGCTGAATGCAGCCGAGCCTACATGCACATAGTCCCTCTCCCCATCCATTACGAAGAGCCGCATGCTGGAGCTTATAGCAGCAGACACAATCGTACAGTGTTTAGCCCCTTAGTGCCTCACTGAGCAAAAAAGCCTGCGCACATAATGCGTCCATTGAATGTAAATAGCTCTGCGACTGCCGGAGTCAAGTGTGCCTCGGGAAAGACTTTGGAAGCCACGGAAACGTAGGGTTTGCATGACTTCCTGTATACTCGCTCGTGGAGCATTCTTGCTCTCCTCCGGCAGATTGATTCATGAAATCAGAACTTTCTCCAAGATTTTGGTGACCATTACAGATCCGCCAGTGAAAAACTCCAAGTGATCTTCAGCACCATCTAAGCTGTTCGAGATTAGCGACTAAAACTTTGGGACACAATCTTTTGTTCCCTGTTTGTGACAACAGATAACCATGTTCACGGCGAAGGTTAACATGCTTGTGAGAGCTGATTGATCGCCTTGTCAGTGTAGTCTTTGTCGGTGCATAACAATTCCGAACTTCCATCGCCTAGTGGAGGAGCTCTCCGTCCAATTCGGGTAAACTTGCATGCTTTTGCTACTTGGTGTTCTTAAAAACTTCATTTTAATTGCATCATCATAGAACACACTTCTTGTCCACATTGAATTTTCTGAGGTTCTGTGGCTTGAACAGGTGTGGAAACTTTATAAACGTTTCATCTATTTACTTTGGGAAAACTTGTGTGAAGCAGTTCTGTCTGTCAACTAGTGGCCTCTAAGTCAAACATAGTCAGTGCATCACGTGATTGAATCTCGGGCGTCTGAGATTTGCTGTGAACACCTAGAGTTTTGTATGAACGTACATTAACACGAAAATTAAGACATGGAATGCCATTATCTACATGAAATTGGAGTATCTTCCACAATTAGTTTTCACCACGATGTTGCAGTGCTACAATAGAGGGCAATGTGCTGGTGAGAAGCTCAGATGAGCTTCTTCGTAATGGTGTGAAGCAGAAAAATTTTGGCAAAATCCAAAGTGACCAGGCTCTCCTGACAACAGAGAACACTAATTGACCCATAAGAAGTGCTGGGGATCAAGGCAGTAATCTGGCTAAATCATGTCAGTGGTCTTAACTAAAGGACTGGTGTGTGTCAACAATTTTGGTGCAATGCGATTTTTTTTTTAATTTTGAGAAGTGTACTGGACTCCTGGTTGTGGGAAAAGATACTTGACTGCCTGGGCTGCTCCAAATTCGACTTTTTGAGTTTTTACAACATCACATTAAATGTTGTGAGCTGCTCCAAATCAAGGTTCTCCTGCTCTAAAATGAACATTTTGCTGCTCCAAAGTCTGTTTCTACTGTCTCACCTCTGCAAATCACGCTTCCTTCACGTGCTACAAAAATGTATTGCGTGCTTCTAGCACTGATGTGAGATTGAAGAACGCATGCATTACCATCTGACTGCAGTCAATGTACTTGGCGAACAGGTGCCTCAAACTGCTCACAACAGAGCACCGCTGTGTACATTTCAATGCACGCTGGCAAACTCCTCTCCACACGCATGGTTATGGTGCTGCCACCTACATGTCTATCTTGAGGACGCCTTCAAGTGGGCAAAATCTGTAACAGTCACTGCAGCCCAGGAACTTCCTCTGTTGCTTGTCACTTCCTGTTTGAAGTGTGCTACAAGGAAGGGCAAATTATGGTTTAAATTTAAGTCCTGAGCTAGTGCATTCCGTACAGCATGCACTTCGAAGCTTTTTGCCCTCCCCTTGTGTTGACATTGCAGTGGCTTGCCTGACATAGTCCAATAACCATTCAATTTTGTGGCACGGTTCATTTGCAAAGAATGAGCATTTGTTGTTTGCAGTGCCTGCCAAGCTTATACCCCGACACGAACACGCTAGACTACTTTAGGTAAAGGGATGCCTACCGGAAAGGCACTGGTGTGCACACGCAAGTGTCTCTCTGAAAGTTCCTTTGTGGAAAGGTAGCTCGTGAATTTACTTTTCAAGCATAAGGGGCTTACTCTTGTTGTGTGTGTACACGACTCAAACAGAAGCGATCTTGTCGTTAAAAAAAAATAGTGCCCTTTAATTACTTTCTTACCTTGCAGATCCATTTTAGCTTTTAGTCGTCGATGTCAGTGCACGTTAAAGAACCCCAGGTGGTCGAAATTTCCGGAGACCTCCACCACGGCGTCTCTCATAATCACAGTTGGTTTTGGGACGTTAAACCCCACAAATAGAATAGCTTTTAGTCGTAGTGAAATTTGTCGGAACAGATTTCTTGCCACATTCTCAAGTGCTTGCATTGCTGCCATGTGGGATTGGGCCTGTCATTTGCTGCTTCATCTTTGTGGGGATTGCACCATGGAACGAGTATCCACATTAAAAGCCAGCATCATAAAGGTCATGTGAACCAACCTCTGTGCATTTGGAAAGTCCTGAATTGTAGTGATAGCATTGAGCACCCTTTTGGGATTTGAGTAAATTTATTTTTAGATTGAGCTTCAAAGTCTGTGGCAACTAAAACTTGGTGTAGCCTTGGTACTGCGTTACAAAATCCTTAAATTGCTGTAAGTAGATTTCTGCTGTTATGTGACTGTAACTTGAGCTTAAAGTAACGGTAGTACGATACTGCCGTTACGGCAACTGAAAACCTGCTTTTAACTACAGTGCACGCTCAGTCTCCCAGGTGCCGCATATGTGTGCGGTTGTGTCGGAACCTGGCACAAACACACCAGACAGCTGTTGGCCACTGTTTGCAATGTTTCGCCTATAAGACACCCTAGGCTAAAGAAATTGATCAAAAGAGGTTTCACGGTGTTTGTCCCATTGCCATTGCGTGATTTCTACACTCGGACCTGTAAGCTTCCCATTGAAATAACGAAAGGGGTACCCCAAAAATGGGTGCTTAGTTAGGTATCTTGCTGCTTTAACAAGCATTCCCATTTTCATGTGGAATTCGTCTTGGGAACCACCTAGACGAGTTATGCTGCCATGCATCATTGGTGCTACTAGAGAAAGTGATTCACTACAAAAGGGACTTTAATTTTGCCCGTGTGTCAGGGGTGTATTATACCCCTGTCACATGAGGCAACTAAAGTGCACTTTGAGCAAGTGCACTTCGCCGCTAGTGTCATTCGCACGCTGTCACACGGGAACGTTTAGTGACACTCGCTGCAAAGTGCACTTGCAGGCAAGTGCGTTCGCCGAACTCACTTCGCGGCGACGAAGTGTGTAGCCTTGGTACCAGTGGCTTGTAAACAAATACGCTAATGCACAATGCGGCGCCAGTAGTATGTTTAAAACATTGTTTTCGTTATTAGAAGCACTGCAGTGTATTAAAACAAATCATATTTCAACAAAGAAACCTCGCTATTGTCCTTGGGCAGTTCGCAGCCACGTCCGCTAGGGGAATGCACATTCCCAAAACACACTTCTGTTTCTCGTGTAGCAGCGCGTGAGCGTAAGTGCACTTTGTGAGCGTAAGTGGACTCGCTCAAAGTGCACTTTAGTTGCCTCGTGTGACAGGGGTATTAGATGTGCGCGTCTTCAGTCCTTAACTTCACACGTGAAATAAATTTGAGTTCCTAATAAGCTTTGCAGCATGCATTGGTCATGCACATCTTGTCATAAATTTGCATAATTTCCTGTGGAGCAGGTAAGCTGAAACTGAAACTTACTATTGACATCTTTCTGTGCAGGCTCGACGGCAAGCATGTGGTCTTCGGATCTGTTGTTGAAGGCATGGAAGTCGTCAAGAAGATGGAGAACTTAGGCACCCAGAGTGGCAAGACTACCAAGAAGCTGGTTATTCAGAGCTGTGGTCAGCTGTGCTAAGTAACCATGTATTAGACCAGCACTCGCTTCTTCCATGCTCCTTTGCAGCACAGCCACTTTCCCTCTGTCCCCCTACATCAGATAGGCATTGGTTCTTTGCCTTGTCCTAAATTGCACCACTATTGGCACTTCTTATTTAATGTGGTTACTTGTGTGTTGTACACACTTTATGAATGTCAGTCAATAAAACACATTTCCACCACATAATTCTGCTTCACCTCTTGCCGCCACCACCATTGTGCACTGTGATGCTGGAGCTATAAACAGTACCCTTGCATCCCACTCGAATTATTACTACGGCCTTGGCGTGAATGTTCAGGGAAATTCCATAAAGCTTATTGAAACTCTCAAGGCCAGAGAACATTACAGGGGAGGAGCAGTAACCAGGGAGTTGTACATTTGAGTAATATTATACAGCAAGAATGTAATATGGTAATGTAATAAAGCAACATACTATACCTGGTGACAACTTTCTGTGGCGGCACAGCCAAGGCTACGTGGGCGGAGCTTCTGCACGTGTTGATGCGCCAAGTAGTCCATCCGCACGATTTTGGTCTTACGAGCGCATCCATCACGCATTTTTGAGGGTGCCAATTTCTAGTAAATCCCCCACTCCCACCTTCTGGCATATATGAAGTCTTATAGAGGTATGGAAGATGGATAACTGGTTGGTTGTAACTTTATCTCGAAGTAACCCCAGTGTAGTATACGCTGATATGCCAGCCACTCGCTCAAATATACATGCAAATGCGCACCTTGTACGCAACGATTTGTAACTCCCTTTTTTTATTTTTTTGGAAGATCCTGTACTGTGGGGAACCATAGGAAGGCTAAAGGACCTGTTTTGTTTCAACTAGCAGTTTTATTAAAATTCTTTGGAGGTCGCAAAGAAGCTGCGCAATTATACACCTCATTGCAGGGAACAAGCCATTTCATCAATTCCGTTGCATACAGAGTAGCTATTCTCATTTCTGTAAGTTTGACAGGGAACGTGTTGCCGCTGACTGGTAGCTGGACATGTTTGCCACCGTCCCACAGATGTGCACACTTTGAATTTGCAAGTCCAAGTGAGACGCACACATTGACTGGCCGTTGCCAATAACGCAGTTTTTGAGCAAAGTGGGACGCTCTCGTTGCAAAGCACTGAAAACACTTCCAACTGCAGACACTAACGCGTATGCTGTCACACGTAATGTGCGGCGTTCGTTTTCATGAGATGCACATTCTGAATGACTGTATCAGCGGCAATAAACAACCATAAAACCAACCATGTATATCCAATCAAGCAAATGAAATGAGCTATTTATTTTACGTACTGTTCCTAATAGCAGCATTGCTTTGAAGTTCGCAGACTTGCTAAAGACTGGCGGGTCACCAACTCGCGCTGGCAGCATCGCTTGCACGCAGCACAACTCCTTTCCTCGAGATTGTATCCATACAATATATTTTGCAACACGTCACCGTCTTCGCTTCACTTTATACGATGAATTCACACCAGCCGACGAACACTCGCTCATGCTCGCTTACGCGCTGCAACGTGAACCTGCTTGAACCGAGCGACGCCATCGTTGTTTTTAGGGTGAGGAAAACACTGAACTGACAGCAGAAACCAGAAAACTAGAAAGAGCAAAAAATGAAATTCGATTACAAAGCAACTTTTTTAAGTTACAATGCAACAATCTTGAACATAAAAGAAATTAGGTGACATGTCTTATGTTTCGCTATGTATCGTGCAAAAGTTAGCGTTCGTGGACTACATGTGGGAGCGTAGAAAATATGTGCGGGCTTCGGCTCCGAAGCCTTTGTTGTGCTGCCACAGAAAGTTGTTGCCAAGTATAGTAATAAGAATACATATAATGTAGTTAGGCAATGCTTATGCACAAAGGACTTTAAGTAATTAGCAACCAGATGGTGTTAATTCCTGTATATGCAGTGTTGGCTAATTTGTCCTGTATTACACGACTAAAAAGAACATGTTAAATTTTCCTAGTTGAAGTGTGTGAAAAAGTTTGATGGAGACATTTGGAAGGTGGTTCCATTCCTGGGATACATTTCCTGCCTGAATTCCGACTTCATAGTGATAGTCCCTATGGCGTGTTGTGAAGGGGGGGTGTGCTCGTTGAAGGTACAGGGTTACGTTGGTACCGACCGAGCTGCCACCAATGTTCCGAAGGGAGGGCCAGCGGAAGATACGGGTCTGTTGTTATCTAACCGTTGCCTCCAACGTTCTCAAGTCAAGCTAGTGGGACGTGGCTAGCGGGCAGGCAGGATCTCCATCGATCAAACAACACTACTCTTAGGGAAGACAGGCCACGAGCATTTACAAAACAGAACAACTTTATAGAAAAAGGTTAAAATGGTTAAGTACAGGGCCAGCCAGCACGACCCGGTCGGCTGGGGCGACTGCCTCCTAACAAAAGGGCTGCACAGCCTTAAATAGCGTTGCTGTCCAGTTGCCGATCGCTGGAAAAACACCAGCCCCGCTGCTCCCGCGGGTGCTCCTGGCTTGTGCAGGTGGGGGATGACAGGATTCCCCGAAAGTCGCGGGGCGAGAGCCTATCTCCGCGTGGTGCCTTCGGTTCGGCACGCTGCCGGCCTCCGCTGATCGGGTTGCAAGGTCCGCGGAAATGTTGAAAACTTGACCCTCCTGCTGTGACGAAGGGGTCGGCGAAATGGCCGTACTTCTGGCACAACAGGTGGGATAACAAATGAGCTGTGAAATGAAGTCCCTTTGAAGAGCAAATTTGGCGATGATAGAACTTGTGAAAGGAAGTAAACCATGTTATTTTCCTCCGAGATTCTAGTGGCAAAAGGTACAAGTTAGCTTTCATTGAAGCCATGCCGGCTGTAGAGTTATGAGAATAAGTGAATCTGTGGTGAACTTGAAATGCTCTGTGGTGCAGCCGTGGTGCTGCCAGCGTGTCGAACGACATTTACTCCCTCTGCATTGCAACAAAGGCAGTGTGGAGAGGCAGAGGAAAGGGGAAACCGGTCCCCTGTTCACTGAGTAGACTGGAGAATAAAAACTAGTTGGCATTGGGACCCCTAGCAACACGCCTCCACCCTTTGTCGCTCACGCGTACCAACAAATCTTAACTGAATTATTTTGAATGAGCTCAAGAGAAAAAGGTTTTCATTGTGTGGGTCCCACACTGCTGCAGCATGGTCTAATTTGGGAGGCACTAATGACTGGTTATGTAGCAATTTTAAAGGTAATTGTTCATTAAAAAAGTTGACATAAGTAGCCAAGCGTGCCGTTAGGTTTACTGGTTATGTACTCGGTGTGAAGAGACCAAGTTAGGTTTGAAGTAATCTGGCTGCCCAAGCATTTGTATAAGTTCACAGCATCTAAGGGGGTATAGTTCAAATAGTAGAATGAATGGGTAGTGGAATTTCTGTGAACACGTGAAATTTTACATATATTTAGTACCATTCACCAGTTATTACATGAATCGTTTATTGCCTGATTGAAGAGCATTAGAATTGTTGATACTGGCTATTTCATGATAAATAGTAATCATTAAGGGACATGAGAAGACAATGAGGTAGGTTGTTAATATAAGAAAAATTAGGGGTCCTAGTACTGATTGCCGAGGCACACTGGAATGGACCTCAGTTAATGGTGAGTCATGATTATTAACAAAGAATATTCATTTCAGTATGTTACTGTAGACTGATGTTACTATCAAGGTTTAAAATTAAGACTTAGCTTGAACAATTTGCTGAAATCTAGAGAAGCGGTCGGCAGATGAGGCGTGATCTAATATATATAGTATAGTCCATGAGCGCTTAGTAGTGTCAAAGGAGTAAGATAACGGGAGCCATGCTGAGCTGTGGTGAAAAGTGAGTGAGAATCTATAATAAGGTTGAAGAGGGTGGTAAGACTACATGTTCAAGAAGTTTGCAACAGGTGCTGGTCAGCAAGATTAGACGGTAATTCATGGGTGAATTTCTGTTGCTGGACTTAAGAAGTGGAACACATGAACTGTACTGAACACTGCAGTGTTCATGTCAGCTGTGCTTCTGTTTTCTTTGAGCCTTTGTTTCGCCAGCTCTCCGCCAGATGGTGCTAACTTCCGACACTAGTTTGCTGTTTCCATTGCAGAAAGTAAATGTGCCAGGGCTAAGGACAGATGCAGGACTTTTCTGAGGAGGTATCAGCTGTAGGGATGGGTCATTTATAAAGGACGTTTCTGTGATGGGTCCACTTCTGAGAGTATAAATTCAAAAATTGGAGGAGTGTCAGGACAACTGGACCCTCTCTGGATCTGCCAATAACCAGGCCTGTTCTGGAGATTTGAGACTCTGAACATTGGGGAAATCTTGTGTTGGTTTGCAGCACTTGCCAGGGAGAAAGTGAAGTTTCACACACAAAATGAGAAAGCAATCAATGTAAAACAAAAAAATGTTCACTGCGGCAGAAGTGGGACCTAAACATTTCTCTTTCTCTGCTAATAGGGCATGTTGCAGATAACTTATTCTCACAGGTTGGTGATCAGAAAGCAAATCAACAAAATATGAATAGATTAAAGCAAGGATGTATTCATGCACATAATGCTGAGGAAATTGTGGAAGAAAAGGAATGTGCATGCACTTAACAGTATCTTGCCAACTATGCATGTTATCAGAAGTTGCAGCAATGAAGAAAAATAAAATATTCGGACAGTTAATGAAGGTGTTAAGCAGAGAATGACTTTACATTGTGTGTGTGCGTACACAGACGACATTATATATATATATATATATATATATATATATATATATATATATATATATATATACACACACACACAATGGCAGCTGATTATAAACATGAATGGAGCCAGGTCATGGAAATTGGAATAGGACAGAAAAGTCCCCCGATTCATAACCATGTGAGAGATTCTCCTGCCTGCAGTCTGATAAAAATTGCTTTGTTAAACAAACAAAGCCACTGATGCAGTTTCAAAGCGAGCACTTCAAAACTTTAGTGTTTTGTATAACTGCTTGATCATCAGCACATTGAAATGAGAAAAATGCAATATGAGGACAGGACTTGGTGCAAGTGCATGCACTTAACTGATTTTCAGAAGTGCATCAAATACATAGCACACATAAAAATAAATGAATGACAACTAATGATAGTAAATGCCATCCTTGTTTCTTTGTGCTGTCTTTTGTTTCTGTATGCATCAGGACCAGCTAACCCGCCAAGAAGCATTAACAGTGGTTGATCTGATACATTTTAGCTCCCCCATTTCTGTTTCTTATGTCTAATGAATGCCTAAATATAGCAGCTTTGTGAATTTTTTGTGTGAGTTATACAAAAGCTGCTCTTTAGTGATAGTTGCAGCTTTAATATTTTAACACAAGCAAGTCTGTGATTACACTCGCGCTGTGCTGCAAACACTGACTCAAAGTTTTCAGGCTAGCTTTTCAATTTGGCAGCACCATCTCCACATATTGTTTGAGACCGTAAAAAATTGCAATGAGTTTTTGTGTTGGGAAGTAGAGACCACTGCTGCCTTAGTGGGTAATCAACCCATCCACTGTGAGCTTTTTTTTTGCTTCTTAACTATATCCACGCAGTATTTTTGCTCATTAATGGATATATCTAGCCCCCCAACAAATGCTATGACTGCTATATCTGAAGTCGGCAGAAAAAGACAAGAGACTCCGGTGGTAAGCAGGACGTTTTGCATGCATTTGGTCCTCACGTAAACAGCTGTTGCACTGTATTTCCACTAACCGCCCGCTAAGAGCCAAAAGACATGGAGTTGTTGACTTTGGTTCTACTGTATTAGAGCTTTGAACTGCTAAGACACTAAAAAAGAGAATGATGTGGAGCATCTAAAAATAACCACTAACAATATGACTGCTCACACCGAATGGGCCACCATGAAGACTGCGGGCACTGGCAGGGCCAACACAATAGTGTCGGAGCACAGCGCCGCTGGGTGGATGATTTGGCACCAACATGCCAGGCGTCCTAATTGTAAAGGAGGCAGTGACCAGAAACCTTTATGCTCAGTGCAGTGCAAAGCAAACACTGCATAGATGTGGTGTAACTCCACTGTTTCATGCTTACCAATACATTTGGCATGGCATAGCTTGCACCAAGCCATGCCAGTATGCTCTGGCTTGACAATTTTACATTTGAGGCTGGCTCTTCTAAATGTGCTATGTGAGGGTTTATCGTTAATCCTGGCCAGAAATACCATGCTATACATCGTCTGCAAAGCCTACAAGACAGCTTTCCTGCACAGCGAAGAATTCCTGCGCAGTGGCGGCATTGCACATCCTCGCGTCTGATGTGTGCAGTGTAGCATATCACACATTGATTTGGCTCCTCCACAGCCTGTGCAGCACATTTGAAGTTGCTTCCAACACAATACTAATCTAAAATACCTGAATTAAATAACGCATAGTGCATTTTGCTTAGTAGCCAAATGCATAAGTGCCAGCATAACTGCAGTGCGAGCAGTTGTGGCCGCCATAGTGCATGAGTTCTTTCCCACCACTATACTCAATTTCATACATCAGGTGCAACACTGTCAAAGTTAGTGCTCTTGTTTGTGCGGCGCACTTTTGTGACCAAAATGTTGCTTATGGCCAGCGAAAAACAATAAATGCTCCTAACCTTAAATCATAATACATCGCGCCAGCTTGACAAAACACACTCGTATTGCAAGGGAAGCAATCGAAACATGCAACTTTGTATTTTATGTTTGTTTGTTGGAGTGATTCACCTCTCCTTTTTCTTTATGGCCTGCTTGTGTAGCCTTCACAGCGCTGCATCTTACGTATGAAATAGAGTATAGACCTTCACATCTAGTTGGTATTCAACAGGAAGCCCATATATACATCGAACACGAAAGGCTAAAGTATGAATGTTTCATTCAAATTGTCGAACAGTAGTGCTTGCACATTGAAGCTCCACATTGCACATTGAATCCTACGATGCACATGGATTTAATTATCTGACTGTTGTTGTTGGAGAAAACTTTGTGGTCTGGAAATGGACCAGATATGTCATCTATTATGCCAAGGAGTTCTTACACGTGCATGTAGTGTAATTGCTCTTTATTGCAGATTGAAAGGGACTTGTGACTAAAATATTGCGTCATATGCATGTAAGTAATGCATATCTGTAAAAGTGCAAAAAATATTGTGAGGATTACAGCGCATATTGTCAATTGGGGAAATTTAGCTGAAATTTTGGCACCGTTTAGCTGCCACATTTCACTTGTAATGTAAGGGTGTTTGCCTTGCAGCATGGCTCTTGGAAGAGTTTATGCACCATGGGCACCAAGCCTACATAGCATGATGGTGGCATTCTCAAGTCCTTTGCTGCTGGGCAATGTGTAATTAGGTGTCACCTGATTGCAACGCCTTCGACAAGGCAACCTCGGTACATGAAGTGCTCAGCATGTTGCATGTTGGTACATTGTTCCCATGATTCCAACACTTCGAGCCTGTAGTGTCTCATATGGTTGTCAAAGTAATGCCATAGCTTTTTTCTCAAAGTACTTGTAATCTGTGAATGCAGATCATATCCAACAAATACTATACCATTTACTGATGTAACATCCGTCACACAAATGCACAATATTGCCGTATTGTGAAGCCGCTATCTGTGCTGCCCAGCAAGCTATTTCAAGTGAGTTTCAGGTCCCTTAAAGGGGTCGGGAAACGTTTTCTGAACTTTCTGTAGTAAGTGCATATTTGGGATCATTACCCTCCAATCAACAATATGTATTGTTCGTTGCATCATGTGGCGAGGGCATTGCCGGCATTCCGACGATATGCGAGACACCTGGAACGAAGCACATGGTCAAGGCGCTGCTACGCAGTAGAAAGATTTGGTAGAAACACCGTCGCCGACCCACGAGATGTAGTTGGCTAGGTGACGAGATCACCGCGCTATCTCCGACGCAACTACGTGTAAGCATGGGCCTCTTCGGCGAAAGGCAGCTCCAAGACCCGCGTCTGTAACAAGAACCACGTCTGCCGCGGCAACCCACGCGAACAACGCACTACTTGCAAGCACGGGCCTCCTCGATGGAAGCCAGCTCGACAACATATGTCAGGTGACATTGCCTTACGTGATTGTGGCGGGAACATGTCGCGATCACGTGACATTGCGTTACGTGATGTTGTCAGAAAGGGCACGGGACATTGCATTACATGGTTTTTGGTGGCATGTGACATCTTCCCGCCAGAATCACCTAACGCAATTTCACATGAAAAGTTCTCCCAAAATCACGTAACTCAACGTCACGTGACATATTTACGTCAACGTCGCGTAACGCAATGTTACTTGACATTTTTCAGCCAAAATCGCGTGACGCAATGTCACGTGACATGTTTTCGCCAACATCACGTAACGCAATGAGACGTGCCATGTTCTTGCTAATTAAAATCACGTAACGCAATGTCACGGGACGTGTTCACATGACTATGAAGTGAGCTGTTTCAGTAAACGATCGGCCAGCTTCGCTGTGATCTAGCCTTTCGCGACCTAGCGGAAGCTGCGTGCTTTTTTAGAGATTTCGATATATATATATATATATACACGGTGTCCCAGTTAACTTGGACCAAGATTTATAAAAAAAAAAACCAAGAGCACTACAGAAGTCGTACCGACTGCATATTAACGACAGTCATGTGTACTTACAGCCAGTATTTTTTTCATACTGAAACGTTAATTAATTAATTGTTTTTAATTAGCGAACTTTTTAATTATTGCTTTAATCGCAAAAATGTCAATTACAAATTTGTAGGGCGCCTCAAATAACCCCCGAATCAAGCATTTTTATCGTGCTAAGTTATGCGCCATTGTTTTTTCCGCAAGAAAACAAAAGCGCGCGAAACACTGGAAATATGAAATTGACGCGCGTCTGCGCGCCGCTGCTCGAGTGCTCCCACACACACACACACACACACACACACACACACACACACACACACACACACACACACACACACACACATATATATATATATATAAAGTATTAATGGAAAAGCTGAAGAACGGATCTTTCGCGCTCGCTTTAGGAAGACAAAGCAATAGCGCTCGGGCTCTGGGCGCGCTCAGGTAGCGCGAGAGAAAAAGAGGAAGATGAGAGGAAAGGAGGAGCTGTTGGTCGTTTGAACGCTCTGCGCTTGCTCTCTCCTTGGCTTCTTGTTTTGTTGAAGTCTCTCTCCGGGGCTTTTGCTTTGTTGCCGGCGGTTACTTTTTATTTTGTCTTATTAGTTTTCCGTATTAAGTTATCTGCGCATTCAAGTGTAACTTTTACTTTTTGAGATGTCTGTCTCATCTCCAGGCCAGAGGGCTGCCCTCTGGTCTGCTTCTATTCCCTCTCAGGATGTACCTTTGGAGCTATTTCTGCGCAGTGGTATCAGCAGCGTTCCTGTTGCTTTGGTGCCGACGGATGGTGGGGCCATTCGCATGAAGAACCCTAAGGCCATCCAGTCAGAGCTTCGCACGGCTACGCCACACTTCCTTCAAATAACCGAGGTTCGTCAATTTGGACGAGGCGGGATTCTCTGCTGCTCACCAGACCAGGCCTGTATCCGAGATCTTCTAAATTGCACTTCCTTTGCCACTCATCCGGTGAGCTGCTTCATCCCTCCCCACCTTGCTTGTTGTAAAGGCCTAGTTCGAGGTGTAGATGTCAGCCTAAGTCCGGCGGAAGTCTTGGAGATTTTTTCTGAAGCAGGCGTTGTGTCAGTGTACCGCTGTAACAGGCTAGTTAATAATGTCAGGATTCCAACCGAGACAATTATTGCTACATTTGCAGGCACATCGCGTCCCTCGGAGATTAAAGCATGGCCGTTAATCTACAAGGTAGAACCCCTTGCCCCACGCCCTCTACAGTGTGGCAAATGCTGGCGATATGGACACAGCGCAAGCGGTTGCCGATCTAATGTTCGGTGCCGTGTTTGTGGAGCTGATCATAGTGCTGAAGATTGCAAGTCTGATAATCAGTCATGTTGCCTATGCCAAGCCAGTTGCACAGCTGATCACACCGATTGTCCTGCTCGGTCTAAAGAACTGCAGGTTATTGAAATTATCGAGAGAAGGCGTTGTTCGCGTCGAGACGCTCTTGCTGAAGTTCAGAGCAGGGTGCATGGATATGCCGGAATTACAGCCCGTTCGCCTCTCGCTATGGATGCATCAGTTGCTCAGTCCATTTCGACCATCGTTGAAAAAGCAGTAGAAAAATCACTAGAAAAACTTCTTCTGACTGTCTCTGAGACATTGGCCCAAGTCATATCCTCGCAGCTGGCTGGTATTTCGGAGCAGTTCGCTAAGAGCTTCCAGAATCCTTTTAGCTTATTTAATTCTTCATCTGGGTCCCAATCAGACGTTCCTAACAATAATGAGTTACGGCCTTCTAATTCACAAAACACTAGTCAAGATTGCTTTTCTGATTCAGGTTTACAAGATATTCAGGATGTAGACATGGACGCTCGAATTCTTAAACGCACCAGATCACCTACTAACAAAAAACAGAATTCTTCTAATGCTAAAGCCAAAAAATGTGTGAAAGAGCCCTTGACCAGAACTGACCTTTTAAAAGATAGTATTTTGGATCAAGCAGTTGCGGCTGCTCGCTTGTCAGCAAAATAGGGAACCTTAGGGTTCTTCAGTGGAACTGCCGATCTATACTTTCTGCAACTACTGATTTACTTTACCTTATATCTCAACAGTCTCCCGACATAGTTTTATTGCAAGAAACTTGGTTATCATCAGGTCAAAATTATCAATTACCAAATTATAAATGTTTTCGTTTGGACAGGAATACACGAGGTGGAGGATTGGCATTTTTTATATCAACAAAATTTTGCCATAGAGCGAAACTGGTTTATCAGGCAATATCAAGTGATTACGAAATTTTAGTGCTTGAACTAGCACTCCCAGGTTGTGCTCCTCTCAGCATTGTCAACAGCTACTTTCCATCTGGTGTACAAGAGGAAGGTACTCTGGACATCATTCAGAGCTTCTGTAAAGCAAACTGTCTCTTTGCAGGTGACTTTAATTCGCATCATGTTTATTGGGGTTACCGCACTGATTCATCGGGTAAATTGTTGTGGAATTGGATGTGTACGAACAATTATACATGTCTTAACTCTAAAGCAGCCACTTTTGTACGGTGCAACACAAGATCGGTTTTAGATTTATCATTCGCCAGCTCAAGCTTGCTCGTCTCTTCTTGGGCTGTTGTTGATACTGCAACAAATAGTGATCACCGCCCAATATTCATGGACATTAATAATCCAGTGATTCCTTTAGATATTCAGACTCTGACTTTTGTCGACTACTCAAAATTTAAAAAAAGTCTACATTCAAGCTTATCTTCACTGACCAGTTCTGGAAATGACATTAAAGCGATGAGTCTTTGTGGTGTTCTAAAATGCTCTATGAGAAAAGCACAGTTCACCGTATCCTCGGCGAAAAGTAAGCCTATAAGTGCCTGGTGGGACTCTGATTGTGAACGAGAATACAGGCGCAGAAAAGCTGCATGGAAAAAACTCCTTGTTAACCAGTGCCCTACTAACTGGAGTAACTACAAGTATGCCTCAGCCATGTTTAAAAGAACTGTTTTCATAGCCAAAGCTACTCATGACGAAAACCAATACAGTTTTCTCTCACAAAGTGGAAACAAGAAAGCTCTTTTCAGATTTCTTCGATTTCGTAAGGCTATTTCTGCACCCGTAACCATAGAATCGGTTGTTTTAGCTCCAAAAGAACTGTCTGCCGTATTAAATGATATTGCATTGGGATTAGGAAGGCGCTTTACCACTCAAATACAAACAGTATTCCCCAAACCTGTATGTGTAGATGATTTCGTGAAGGTGACTATAGAAGAACTTGCGCGCGCAGTTCAGTCGCTCCCCAATTCGGCTCCAGGCCCAGACGGCATTACGACAGGCATGCTAAAAATTTTCTTTGATGTGTCTCCTCAGGACCTCCTAAATCTTGTCAACTACTCCCTCGAAAGAGGTTGGATTCCTCCAGATTGGAGACTTGCAAAAATTATCCCGCTGCTTAAAAAACGAGGAGTAGATATGCATATTGATAATGTTAGACCAATCGCACTAACTTCCCATGTTATAAAATTAATTGAAAGAGTGCTCTACGTTAGAATCATGAAATTTTTGGAAGATCACTCAATATTGAGCACGTGTCAAATTGGCTTTAGACCTGGATATTCCATATGGTATGCACATGTAGATTTAGAGGGACGAATTAAGCTTGCTCGTCACAGGCGACAATATGCAGCACTAGTAACTCTAGATTTAGCTAAGGCATACGACAGTGTCGAGCATGTCATCCTTCTCAATTCATTAAAAAGCTTGAATTTCCCGAGCTATATTATTAACTGGTTGTATGAGTTTTTAAATAATAGAAAGTTTTATTGTTCCCAGCGTGGATTATCCTCACTGAAATATAATCAGTCCCGAGGAGTCCCTCAAGGTTCTGTTTTATCTCCTGTATTATTTAACGTTCTGTTAAGCTCAATACCATTAGACAATAACATTCAAGTGTATGTATATGCAGACGACATTGCGTTCTTCGCGTCTGCTGGTGATATTCACTCATTGCATGCAATCTTACAAGCTTATTTAGGAAGACTAGAGTTATGGTTTACTCAAATTAGCATGACTTTAAATGTTAGTAAAAGTTCTGTTATTGTTTTTCCTTTGAATGATCCAGTAAACATTTCCCTTCAGTATCGCCAGGAAATAATCCCTCAAACAGAGTGCATGAAGTATTTAGGTGTGTTTTATGATCATAAACTGAGTTGGCGCCACCATATTGAGCACATTAAAGGTAAGGCTACTCGCGCTCTTGGGATGATACGCAGACTTGGCCAGCACCCCTCTGGGTTACGCAGAGACACTCTTCTTATGATATACCGTATGTATGTTCGTCCGATTCTAGAATTTGGTTGCATTTTATATTCTGGTGGTCCAGCATACAAGATTAATCCTTTGGTTCTTTTAGAGCGAGAGGCTCTTCGGAGTTGTCTCAAGGTACCAAAATTTATTGCAAATCATGTTCTGTACCAAGAAGCCCGAATCCCCACGTTAGCTTGCAGATTCCGTATCCTCACTGTCAAAACATATTTGCAAATTTATGCGTCTGCACAGAGGCGATCACACTTCGTATTCTGCACTGAAGCGTTAACATTTTTTCATAAGCCTTGGTCTCGCATATACAGACCTCAAGTTTTGTTTGTGCAGAATCAACTAGAGGCTTTAGATGTTAACATTTGCGATATCGTCTCAACGGATAAACCATTGGCCAATGCTAAAATTGAATTGGATAATATATTCCCTTCTAATGCCAAACTCCTACCTTCCAGATATTTAATAGGCTTATTAGAAGATCATTTATGTCAATTGGGAATTGATGATATAATTGCGACGGATGCATCCATGCGTGAGGAGAAAGCGGGGGTGGGCATTTTTTCAGAGACTTCCTCCTGGTCATATACCTTGCGCCTCCCGGATTATACTCCTATATTTGAAGCAGAGCTCTTAGCCATTCTTTTAGCCATTCGCAAACTTCCTGTACAAAATTCGGCAGTTGCTATAGTGACTGATTCGCTTTCGGTATGCACATCCCTCGCTTCAGCTTCTCCTTCCAAGTCTTCTGTTCTAAACACATTCATATCATTAATTCCTCCCCACGTGCGTGAAGTGCGATTGGTGTGGGTGCCGGGCCATCGTGGCATATTTATAAACGAGATGGCTGATGTTCTCGCGCGGTGGTCCCTAGATGGGCCGGTAATGTCCGTGGTGCCTACTACTGCCTTCGTTACTTTGTCGAGATTCCGAAAGTACTCTTTAGTTCAAGATTCTTTAAAAATGAAGTTACCAATTGAAGAATATGGACATCTTTCTTTTGTTTGGGATAATAAGTGGTGTCCCTCTCGTAAACTGGAAGTGGCAATAACAAAATTTCGCTGTCGTATCCCTCCATTGAACTTCTATTTACACAGGTCTGGTCTGGTGCCATCTCCGCTATGCTGTTATTGTCGAGAGCCTGAAAACATTGATCACTTCTTAATTACCTGTCAGCGCTATAGTAGTCAGAGAAAAAGGCATTTCGAAATTTTATTCAGGAATTTAAACACTCCCCTAAATTCTCAGAACATTCTTTCCTTTGGAGCGTCCTCACTAGGTTATAGCAACAGGAACGTCTGCTTAGCCATGTGCAATTTCCTTCGTGACACAAAAAGAATTCATTGCTAATCATCATTCAATCCAAATCTTCGTACCTCGAAATTGCTTCCACTAGTTGATTAAACCTCAAATTATTTTATTATAGTTCATTTCTATTATAAATAGCCTATCTTTTTCTAACATTTCATTCTTACTTACGTTACCGATTCTTTATTCTTCCTTTGTTTTAGCTCAATTTTTTTTCCCTCTTTATATTAACCGCCGGCTTCATGGCCAATCCCCCGTAGTGGGCAAGAGCCAAACTTCAAGGAAAAAAGAAAGAAAAGAACACACATTGAAAGATTCTCTTCATAGGATTGGGTTGGAATTCTCCGTCTCCAATATTTTGTCTTTGGGAGCCTCTTCATTAGGACATTGCCACGGGGATGTATGCTCTGCTGTTGAAAATTCCTTATTCAGGCCGGTTCTGTTCATAAATTCGTACTCTTCACCGTTAATTCCATCCTGTTTATTCGATTCTGATTGGCATTTCACACTACTTATGACTTAACTCTTTCAACTTCTCACATCTTGGCCAATCCCCCAGGGTGGGTATGTGCTAAAATTGGGGACAACAACAACAACAACAACAGCAACAACAACAACAACCGGCCTGCGGCAAAGGCGCTGTGTCTATGTCTCTTTTCTCTCTACATTACAATGGCGCAGTCGACGAACGACCAATCGTAAGGGCGTCTTCGAAGTTCATCAGCGCTGCGGGCATCCCACTAAAGGAACGCCGTCCACGCTTCCGTGACAATGGAGCCCGCAACCATTCTACCGCCGGCAGCACCTATGGCACAATTTTCGGTGTCCCAAGGGCTGGAGAGCACCGGCGTCGCGCTAGGACCTCGCAAGACAGCGCAGGGGCTCCTGTTCTCGGGGAATGTCGTTCACGCATCCCATAGTAACGACCCCTCGACAAGGAATACGTCGGCACCTGAGCAGTGCCAGGATGCTGTCCAAGATCCCTCGGACAAGGAACCTGCGGCAGGGAGAACGGTGACCCTCCTACTTCTCGGACAGCACCGTTGGCTCCGCGTGCGCATTGCCCGATAGCGGGGAGCTGCTACACACCATCGAGCAAATTCGAGTCAAGGTCAACACGTTGACATCGTCGCGCTGGAACCTCCCACCTGCCACCTTGCCGGTATTTTACGACATCGATACCTTTCTTGGTATAGTCGCCGTGCGAGTGACAGGCTCACTCGACAGCCCACCCGAAAGCCGCACGGTGCTTTGGAAAGCCATGGAAAAAATAGCCGACCATCTCGACACTATGACGTCAGGAAGCTCCTGGTCCTCTCCTGCTCCGTTGCCGGCACTGGCTGCTTGGAAAATACCGGAGTTCCGAGGTTTCCACGACGACACTGATTGGTGGATCGAGAGCGTGAACAACATCGGAGCCCGGTATGCCTGGCCAGACGAGTACAAATGGGTCGTGGCTATGAGCAACCTTTCTAATGCGGCGGCCGCCTGGCACAGGTATGAAGGCGTCAACCAACTGTCCTGGTCGGAGTAGAGCACCAAGTTGATCGCCGTCTTCGGACGGATTCGCCACCAGAATCTTGTCACCAGCGAATCCGACCAGTGCACTATCACAGAAGGACATCACGACGATCGCTCCCGACAGCCATCACGATGGCATTACAGGAGCAACCATTACCGTTTCACTCCACAATACAACGGACTGCCCTCCTGTTGGCAACAGATGCAGCTCTTTTACAGCACCGGAGGCCTCTGACCCCACTTCGATAAGCGTGGCTGAAGCATCATTACCAGAAGCAGAGGGTATGTTCCATCCACAACAGCTTCAGGCGCCGTCTCAAGCTTGTCAACGCTTAGGCATAAGGAGGCAGCGGCTCTTGTAATACTGGACACAATGCAAAAGGCCGAGGCCACCACCTATCCGCAGTCATCGGAGAAGCGTTCTTTAAAGGAGTACTGCCACGAAAATTTTCAGTTGGCGTTTTTTTTGCATGAAATGAAAGGCCATGACCTCCAGAGCCCAGAAAACGTAATGGTAAGCGTGAGCGCGCCGTGAAAATTTATTTACAGCATGCCTTTAAAAGCCGGTTTCGGTTTCTACTGTAGCCTGACGTCATGACACAGTATGTGCATAGTAATGAGCCCTCGTGACGTGTTCCCGCAAAAAATCGTGACGTTTTCCCTAGTGGTCCCTCGCGTACAGCGCCTGCAGCAAGTGCGGGGTCAACAATGTACAAAATTTTGTATAGTGACTCCGCGACGACAGCAAATACTTCGGCACAGTGCAAGATGCAACGTACGGCACGCACGGTGGGTGTCGGCGTGGCTCCGGAGCCTGCGATAAGCTAAGGTGGCCTCCGAGACCTCCGCGGCATTTCAGGGGCAAAATGTCGGCGCCATAGAGAGCTTGCCTTCCGATTATACGCGGGCACACACAGTGATAGAGGGTAATTCGACTTCGCTCGCCCGCTTCACGGGCACTGTCAACTACGGCGACTGAACGGCGAGATCATACGACCGAGAGTGACGCACGAGCGGCCATTTTGCATGTTTTTGTATGACGTCATCACAACTTGCCATACTGCTGCTTGAAGTCACCAAAATTTGTACTGTAGCCTGACGTCACACTAGTGTCGATGGCAGTAGGCACGCCATGTGAATATTGACTTTGGCGTCCAACTAAAATATCTTATCAGCATTTCCTGAGCTTAATATTTGCACAGAGCTGTCTACGCATACAGGAGAATTCCATAGTAGAGTAAACTCATCTTCGAAATTTGGTGTCAGTACTCCTTTAAGTTCAGCATCTCTTTGGCATACTGACGTGGAGCCGATGCTCGAACTTGACGTGCTGCCGTACAAGGGACACGATCTGCGCACGCATTCGAGGATGCAGATTCTTCCTGGACCATTGGGGCGACCTCCCGGGACACCAGTTCAGCCAGAGTCTCGTGCCAACGACAAGGCTTCCATGTTCAGACCGGCACTGACTAACGTCAAGGAAGCCGCGGCGAACATGACTGTACCCACTATTATCCGGGACCAGTTAACGAAAGCCCATTCTCCCGCTTATGCTACGCCTTCTGACCTCCTCTCTCCTAATACTTCCGGCTCGGACGAAGGCAGCATTTCCTCAACATGTGCTGGTTTTAGAATTTTCAGGCATGTCGCCGATTCATGGGTTGGCCGAAAGCGCCGGTTTCACCGCATACCGACACGAAGTCACGCCCCTTTGCCGATGACACACGGCGTATCACCACGGCATTGCCAATGTCGCCCCCAGGAGACATTTCCGAGAGGTGGCAAGGCAAAGCTACAGCGTGGCCGCTCTCGGCCACCGCGTTACTACAGCCAATGGCGTTCGCCAGAAAGGTTGTGGAGAGTTCGGCTAACCAATGTTGAATTCCGATGGCGGAGTCGGAGCAAGTTTTTCTGCTCCTTTCGGAGCAAGTGTGTTCCAATGACAGAGGACGGGAGTCGAGAGTTCCAATGAGAGAGCCGGAGGGGATTCAGAGCGGGAGTTGCTCCGTGGAGCAGGAAAAGCTGCTCCGCCAAAATCGGCGGAGTGGACCGGAACTCTGCGTGACGCATTTCTTTTAACACGCTTGCCTGCTTGGGGGCGCGGCGGCGCCGCCGGTCGCGACTCGCGAGTTGTGGTAATGGCGGACGGCATGGGCTGCACGGGCGCCCCGGCAAAGCGTGCGGCATTGCTTCTGCTACTCGATAGCGACAGCTCCGAGTCGGAAAGCTCAAGTTCCCGCACGAGTGATTCATCGGACACTGACAGTGACGCTGAATCTTACGCTTACGAGCGGGAATTTGAGAGGATGTTCTGTAAGAGACCACGCGCAAGGTATCGTGGGTAACTCGACAGCTTCCGCTTTGCTCCAACGGCGCGGGTTCCGTTCCAATCGCGGATTTGGAGGATTTGCTCTACGCCAGAGTCGAGTGCTCGCTCGCGGAGTCAGTCGGCTGCTCCGACTCCGCCATTGGAATTCAACACAAGACGCGCCGTAGACTACGGCGACCGCTTCGCCTACGCCAGTGTCGCCCGCCAGAAGCATTTCCGGCACGAACACTCGCAGTCGTGGCCGAGTGTAATGGAAAAGCTCAAGAACGGATCTTTCGCGCTCGCTCTAGGAGCGCAAAGGGGAGGAAGACAAAGCAATATCGCTTGTGCTCTGGGTGCGCTCAGCTAGCGCGAGAGGAAAAGAGGAAGACGACAGAGTATAGAACAGCCGGCCTGCGGCAAAGGCGCTGTGTCTATATATGTTTCTTTTCTCTCTACATTACAATATATATATATATATATATATATATATATATATATATATATATATATATATATATATATATATATACTGAGCATGACGGCGACGGCAAAATACCGGATCAAATGTCCATATAATTGCTATCGCAATAACAGATTCTCAAGGCTGCAGCGACAACTCTAGCTGTAATGTACAGCAATATCGGCAGGGCCTTGCAGCGGACAGTGCCACCTCAATAAGAACCACGTCTTCATTGTGGTGCACGCAACATGGTATTCGTCCGCTGCAATGCTGCTTGCCGTAGCTACCGAAATGAGGTGTAGTCCGTCTGAATAGCGGGCAATGCTGCAAATTAATGCGATGCGCTAAGGCTGATTGGCTCTAAGAATGCAACGCTGTAACCAACTTAAGTCATATGACATTTCACTGACGTTCTTCCTCGTTTTGAAGCTATATAGTTTCCTCACGGTTTCTCCGGCGAAAGCCACAAAACATTCTTTCCAGTACAAATTGACAACAGTTAAATGTCATTATTGCATACTATGGCGGGGCTTCCGGGACATCAAAGGGGCGATGAGTGCACCGAAGCTGAAACCCGGAGAAACGAGGTTTGGCGGTAGAGGACGACGATGCCTACTTGGGGCAGACTTTCTCCTTCCTTGATTATTGGGTGGATACATTCGACCGGAATATGCTCCGTGGTTTCTGCGCCTTTCTCACATATATATTAAGCGCGATCTTCGTTACAATATTTCTTTCTGTAGCTTCGCGTTCACTGAAGACCTCATCTGATCTCAATGAGCAGGCAACTTCTCACACCAGAGAAATGACTCCTATACTATAGGAGGCGCCCCGCCACGGTGGTCTAGTGGCCATGGTACTTGGCTGCTGATCCGAGGGTCGTGTGATCGAATCCCGGCCGCGGCGGCTGCATTTCGATGGAGGCGAAATGTTGAGGCCCGTGTGCTGTGCGATGTCAGTGCACGTTAAAGAACCCCAGGTGGTCAAAATTTCCGGAGCCGACCTCCACTACGGCGTCTCTCATAATCAGAGCTGGTTTTGGGACGACCCCACATAACAACTATAGGAAGCCGTGATGGAGCATCGTTTCTTACAGCCGTCGCGGCGGTTCTCCGAAAATGACGCTCTCGGATAGAATAGGAGTGAGCAACCTTCGTTTTCGCTGTTTAAACTGCCATTGCAGCTTGCCGTAAGGATATATGCGTTGTACGACAGCCCTAAACTGTAGGCCGATATACGTGCAGGCTCCAAGAGCTCCCCTGCTTTCCCGTGACAGCTACAGGAACGCATACTGTCAGTCAGTCAACATCGCTGTCGTCAGCCAGTCGTACACGACAATCTGCCCATTCCCCATTCAAAGGCGTCTGCGTCTTTTGTTCGGATGAGAAGGAGGACCCGCGCAGGCAGGTCGAGACAGACAATCGAAGCTTCGCGCTTTTATTCTGCTCGTTCGTTCATTCCCTTAGCTAACCCTGCCACATACAGCGTTCACTTCTTTTTACCTGCGTGAATTCACATCTTAGTTTGCCTTGATAGGTGTAGAAGTCATTATGCGCCGTCTGCAAGCACCGCATGATTTACGCCGGAGGAAGCTACCTTCAAATGACACGCGTGTTTGCACGTGACAGGACCAAGAATCGAGATGTAAAATATAACCAGACGTGGAAGCCACCGAGCCAACGAAGCGCAGCGTTCGTCAGACGGGGCGTCAGACGGGGCGTCAGCCGAGGCGAAGCGGGATGTTGTGTGTAAATACGACGGGGAGAGGGGCATCGTGAGCTCAGGGCGGGTCATGGACACGACGACACGGAGATGGCAGCCACCCGTTCCGTGTGGGTTGTTGACGGAGAGAAGGAAAAGTGGCCAGCTTCCTGTGATATTGCGCTCGCGTGGCTATAGCCAGCAAGCTCTTCGGGCCGTTGAAACAACGCAGATACGAAGTATGTTTTTTTTTTTTTAACGTACTGCGGGCTCAATCGGCCCTTCCAGGAGTGGTTACAGAAATGAATATTTCAAACAAAATATTTACAATCGTGAACAGAAATGACTAGCTTGCACTTTAGTGACAAATGATTCTATACGGTAGTACAATTCACAACACTATCAGGTAATTTGTTCCAATGAGAGATTGCTCAGGGAAAGAGCGAATATTTGTGCGTGTTAATGCGGCTTGAAGGTTGTCTGATTGTTTTACTGTGGTTAGTTCTTAATGACTGTAGGAACGGATGACGTAAATAACGTGTCCTTGGAATTTTGAAATGATCAGGGTACAGAAGATAAATGAATTTAAGCTAGTATTGTTCGTTGTGAAAGTAATTCAAGGTTTGCTTTCGCTAATAGCTCAGAAACACTTGTCTAGAATAAACAGAGTATATGAATCTAGCGGCTAGTTTTTGTATGCGTTCAATTTTGTCAGTTCAGCGTTTTTGGTAAGGGCTCCAGATTAAATCAGCATACTCTAATGATGGTCTCACAAGTGTTTTATAGACATTTAATTTAACATGTGGTGGAGTGTTACGTAGCTTCCTTCTTAAGAAAGATAGTTTACGTTCGGCGGTCTGACAAATGGAGGGGATATTAGGTTCCCAGTTTAGATTTGACGTGATTATAAGGCCAAGTATTTTACCTGATGACGTTTTTCCAGTGTGCTGTTACCATGAGTATAACTGAAATAGATTGGAGTTTTCTTGTTGGTGAATGTGACACATTTGGTTTTTGACGCACTAAGTCTCATGCCCCACTTATTGCACCATGAACAGATAGATTTCAGTGAATTATTCCGTTGAATTTGCTTAATGAACCGGCAAGCATTGAAGCCTAGGAAAGCATAGGGGAGGTTATTCAAGTTCCTAATTGCGGTATTTTAATTTTGGAGTAAGTCTAAAGGAATTAAATTGGACGAAAAGACAAACCTGCCTTCGGTGGGAACCGAACCCACAACCTTCGGATATCGCGTCCGATGCTCTACCGTTGAGCTGTGAAGGCGGTCGTCCCCCTGTCCACTTCATAGGGTGTTTATGCATATGTAATCCTGGGAGTGTTAGGCAGGGCCACTCGTAGCCATGGCGGCGAGTGTGGACCACTCTTATTGCTGGGAGGCGTCACGTAGAATGTTATCTTATGGCAAGATGGCTGCTGCCCAATAAACCCTCATATGCTACCTAAAGGCACGAAGTCTGCCGCAACGAGGCCCAAGCTATGAAATAACACAAGGGAAGGTGTCAAGGGCTCGTTTATTTGTTAGAAATAACTGTTAATGAACCGACAAACATTGAAGCCTAGGAAAGCTTCAATGATTGTCGGTTCATTAAGTCCGCTTTAATTCCTTTCTACTTAGTCCAAAAATTACAATACCACAATTAGGAACACTAATAACTTCCCCTATGCTTTCCTAGGCTTCAATGTTTGTCGGTTCATTAAGTTGTTTCTAACAAATAACCGAGCTTTTGACCCCTTCCCTTGTGTCAGTTGAATTTGATCACTTGAATGACGTGCTACTGTGTATTGTCACGTGGCCGTGATGCACGCAGAACTCAAGCGATGTCAGGCGAACTGTTTATTGGGCGAACTTGTGCCCAGCAAAACAAGACAATGACAATGCACAGCAATAGCGGCGTGAACAGCCGTCGGTCGACGGAAAGACTGACTAGCGGCGCAAGGCGTCGGGTTTTATACACACGTCATAACGCGTTGTGGCATTATCTCTGGAATTCCAGAAGTAACTCAAATGTACGCGTCAGGCATGCCAAGTTTCAAGAATGATCGACACGGTTCCCGAAGTGACATGCAAGATAAACGCGGCCTGCGTTGGGCGTAACAAAGTGATAACGGCGCTCCCGCAAACCATCACAGCAAGCGAGCGATTCACGGGAAGGTGATAACGGCGTTCTTTTTTAAACAAACGAAAACAACCGCACGTGTCAATATCATAGAAGGATAGCTTGAAAAAAGCCGGTCTCACAGCCATAACGTCGAAATAAATGTTCTATATATATATATATATATATAACCAAACCCTGGACCTACGACGACGACATCAACGGAGCTTCTAGCCGCGGATGCGACCACACGGGTATGGGAACAAAAGACTCAAAAAGCCTCTGGACTCGGACAGGCCGTCATTGGAAATTGAACGTAGCGACTCTTAACACGCGAACTCTTTCAAGCGAAGCCAGATTAGCTGAACTACTAGAAGAATTAAGGGGTATTAATTGGGATATCATTGGCCTTAGCGAGGTTAGGAAACCAGGAGAAGGATACTTATCGCTGAATAAAGGACACGTTCTCTGCTACAGAGGACTACCAGAGAAGCGCGAATACGGCGTGGGGTTCCTTATACACAAAGACATAGCAGGTAACATCGAAGAATTCTATAGCATCAACGAAAGGGCAGCAGGTCTCGTGATAAAATTAAATAGGAGATACAAACTAAAACTAGTACAAAGTTACGCACCAACGACCAGCCACAGTGACGAGGCTGTAGAACAATTCTATGAGGATGTAGAAACGGCAATGAACAAGGTACACACCTAATATACGATTGTTATGGGGGACTTCAACGCGAAAATAGGAAAAGACTAAGAGGAGAACGTGCAGTCGGTAATTACGGAGAAGGAGATAGGAATAGCAGAGGGAACATGCTAGTAGAATTCGCCGAAAGAAATCACCTCCGTGTAATGAATACTTTCTTCAAGAAACGTAAGAACAGGAAATGGACGTGGAAAAGCCCCAACGGAGAAACGAAAAACGAAATAGATTTCATAATGTGCACTGATCTAGGTATAGTACAAGACACAGAAGTGGTTACTGAATAAGGTTAGAATTAGTGACCACTGACTGGTAAGGGCGAAGATATCCCTCAATCTAAAGCGAACTAGGACAAAGTTAATTACACGGAAACAGGCCAACACCGATGGCGTCATGGCGAAAAGAGAAGAATTTAGAATGGCACTTAAGAACAAGTATGAGGCTCTAGGACAGGAGGATAATGAGGATATAGAGAAGATGAACGAAGACATTACTAAGCTGATCACCGAAGCAGCAATCGAAGTAGGGGGCAAAGCACCGAGACATGTTGTGAATAAGCTCTCGGAATCTACTAAAAATCTAATCAAACAACGCCAACAGATGAGAATAACTTAACTCAAGAGACAAGATAGAATTCGCCGAGCTGTCTAAGCTCATCAGTAAAAGTAGAGTCAGGGACATACGTAACCATAACGTGAAAGAAATAGAAGCAGCCGTCAGAAAAGGAGTCAGCATCAAAACAACTAAACGGAAGCTTTGTGCGGGAAAGAACATAATGCATGCAGTGAAAGATAAGCAGGGCAACATCGTTACTAACTTCAGTGGTATAACCAAAGTGGCCGAGGACTTCTATTCTGAACTATACAGCTCAAATACGAGTCTCCCCACCATGAGTGTATTAAATGTCGAGCAGGACTACGAAATCCCATGCGTCACTGTGGACGAAGTTAGGAAAGCAATTCAGGGCATGTCCCGCGGAAAAGCGGCTGGAGAAGATGGCATAACCGCCGACTTGATCAAAGATGGCGGAGACTTCCTAACTGGAAAGCTCGCGACACTATACACTCAATGCCTCAAAACTTCAAGTGTACCAGTCAGCTGGAAAAACACAAATATTCTATTATTACATACTAAGGGAGATGTTAAAGACTTGAGGAACTATAGGTCGATCAGTCTACTCTCAGCACTTTACAAAATATTCACAAAGGTTATCTGAAGCAGAATAAGGGCCACACTTGAATTTAATCAACCAAGAGAGCAAGCAGGGTTCAGAAAAGGATACTCTACCATGGACCACCTGCATGCGATCAATCAAGTAATCGAGAAATCCGCTGAATACAACAAACCCCTCTATATGGCTTTCATAGATTACGAAAAGGCTTTCGACTCGCTAGAGATACCAGCAGTTCTGGAGGCACTACGTCGTCAAGGAATATGTGATAGCTACATAAACACAATAGCCAACATCTATAAAGATTCTACAGCCACCCTGCTCCTCCATAAGAAAAGCAGAAAAATCCCAATACAGAAAGGTGTCAGACAAGGAGATACAATTTCTCCAATGCTATTTACTGCATGTTTGTTTGGAAGAAATCTTCAAAAGGTTAGACTGGGAAGAGACAGGGCTCAGGATTAACGGTGAATATCTGAGTAACCTGCGATTTGCAGACGACGTAGTACTCTTTAGCAACGATGGCGACGAACTGCAAAAGATGATTGAAGACTTAAGCCGAGAAAGCGCTAAGGTAGGATTAAGGATGAACATGCAGAAAACAAAGATAATGCTAAGTGGCACGGCGAAAAAACTTCTATTCACGATCGAAACCCATACACTAGAAGTCGTAGAAGAATATCTGTACCTAGGACAGCTACTTACAGGAGAACCCATCCATATAAAAGAAATTCACCGTAGAATAAACATGGGATGGCGCGCATATGGGAGACATTCCCAACTCATGAACGGAAACCTACCACTATCACTCAAGCGGAAACGTATATAACTACTGCATCTTGCCAGTACTGGCTTACGGGTCAGAAACCTGGAGAATTACAAAGAAGCTAGAGAGGAAGTTAAGAACCGCGCAGCGGGCTATGGAACGAAGAATGATAGGCGTTACTCTAAGGAATAGGAAGACAGCCGAGTGGGTCAGAGAACAAACGGGGGTCGCCGACATAATGAACGAAATTAAGAAAAAAAAATGGACATGGGCAGGCCACGTGATGAGAAGGCTAGATAACCGATGGACAGTTAGAACGACGGAATGGATACCAAGAGAGGGTAAGCGCAGCCGTGGGCGGCAGAGAGTAAGATGGGGGGACGAAATCAAGAAATTCGCAGGCATCAAATGGAATCAGCTCGCGCAGGACAGGCATGGATGGCGAGGATTGGGAGAGGCCTTCGTCCTGCAGTGGACATAAGATATATATATATATATATATATATATATATATATATATATATATATATATATATATATATATATATATATATATCTTAGAGCTGGAATATCGGTTACCCAGTGATATTGAGCAGATAACTTCAAATGCTGTGTTTGTGCAGGCGCTCCTCGATGTTGGAGGAAGGAAACAGAAACAGAAAGGCAAAGAGGTTGACCAGACAGTGAGCGTCCGGTTGGCTATAGCTGCGCTGTGGGCAAGAAAATGGGGAGTAGAAAGAGGAAAGATAGAAGAGGGAAACAAAAAGGTTGGCCGATAATGGCAGATAATGACGCGTACGGAATTGCACTAGTACACAGTTAAAGACGTTCGCGCAAGCCCGTCGTCCTCAAGAAGGAAAATAGGGCTTTCACTGCCTTGTGGGCCTAGTAGCGTTGGGCACGGTGTTCCAGTAGCATCTGTGCTGAAAGCGGCCGATTGTCCTGTCGTTAGAATGTCGAAGTTAGTTCCTTGATGTATTAGTATAGAAATGACCATGTTGTGATGCAATAGCGTAGGTGTGACCGTGTTGTGGCATTTTTTCTCCATGCAGCTTGTTACTTGCATTGTGTACTTTATGTAATTCCCCCCTCCCCACCCCAATGCAATGCCAATGAAGGCGCTGTGAGTATTTGATAAATGAATAAATATATGATAATCGATTGATTTCTGGGGTTTTACACCCCAAAACCACGATTTGATTATCAGAGATGCCGTAGTGGGGGGCTCGCGAAATTTCGACCACCTGGGGCTCTTTGACGTGCACTGACAACGCACAGTACACGGGCCTCGACATTTCGCCTCCATCAAGATGCAGCGATCCCGCCGCGGCGACCTTCGGATCAGCAGCCGAAAGCCATAGCCTCTAGACCACTCTGGCGGAGCGAATAAATAATATATATATATATATATATATATATATATATATATATATATATATATCAGTGGCGTAGCCAGAAATTTTTTTCGGGGGGGGCTCGGAATTTTCGAGCCCCCCCGAATATATATATATATATATATATATATATATATATATATATATATATATATATATATATATATATATACACTTACGGAACGAAAATGTGCACGTGACGCATTTGCGCGGACCGTCGCCCGGTGAGTATACATTCGGACAGCATCTGCAGCCTACTTCAGCCTTCAGTTTCATGCCAACTAAGCGTCGAAATAACGATCTCTCCCACGTTCAAAACTTTCACAGACGGCAATGTATCGATGAAATCTAGTAGAAAGACATTTATTTCCCCGCAACTTCGAAGATTCGTCACTTGGGCACGCTACTAACTTGATGACAATTTAAAAGTAAAGTATAATGGTCGATGTACACATACGCATGAAATGCTGTAAAGAATTCGTGATAGAAGGCGCAGCCGGAAACAGCGGGCAGCATACCTGAGGGAGGTAAGCTGAAAATGACAGTATAACAAACACAGTTTTTGAAACCCTTTATGAATTGATCTTGGCATTGTCCTGATAAACTCCGGAAGACTCTCTCAAACTTGACATGGCAGTAGACATACAGGACGACATTTTAGTATATATTTCGTATTTATGGTTTCCTCACCCAAACTTACCTGTTCGCTACATTATACAGGCGCTTCTTTCACAAATTTTCGATGCATTTGCAGGAAGAACAGAGATTCGTCTGCGATTCTGATTGTAAGCAGCTCCAGATCTATCTGTCCTGAACATATTACCACTTCTTTTTTAAACGAATTAAGCCAATTGCGTAACAGAAAAATGCCGTCCTCATTAACATGGTATAGGCCTCCCTAAACATGGTTTTGTCTCCACTAAACTCACAAACACCACCATCCCGACCCTTTCACGATTAATTACTGACACATTTATTAAGCTGAAAAACGTGGTAAAATATCTCTTAATATTGAAAGAGCTTTTCATGCGGTTTGCCACTTCACATTTCTAGCCAGATAAATTAAAAATCCCACGGTCCTGTTGGGACTAACGCCAGTTTAATCCTACAGTTACTTCGAGGCATGCGGAATGCAAGTTGCGATGGATAAATCTGATTTGGAGCTCACTGAAGTGAACTCCGAAATGTTGAGATGTCCCTACTTCGCGCAAAGGGGGAGGCGGTTCTACGCCGCAACACTTCACAGCAGTGGCGTAGCCAGAAATTTTTTTCGGGGGGGGCTCGGAATTTTTGACGGACAGAAGGGACGGAGTCGGAGCCTCACTGTGTGTCTATATATATATATATATATATATATATATATATATATATATATATATATATATATATATATATATATATATATATATATATATATATATATATATACTTCGGAACGAAAATATGCACGTGACGCATTTGTGCGGACCGTCGCCCAGTGAGATACATTCGGACAGCATCTGCAGCCTACTTCAGCGTTCAGTTGTCATGTCAACTGAGCCCCGAAATAACGCTACTCTCGCTCATTCACAACTTTCACAGAGGGCAATGTACCGACGAAATCTAGTAGAAAGACATTTATTTCCCCGCCACTGCGAAGATTCGTCACTTGCGCACGCTACTACCTTTATGATAATTTCAAAATAAAGTATAATGATCGACGTGCACATACGCATGAAATGCTGTAAAGAATTCGTCGTGATAGAAAGCGCAGCGGGGGACAGCGGGCAGCATACCTGAGGTAGGTAAGCTGAAAATGACGCTATAATAAACACATTTTTTTTTTTGAAACCCTTTATGAATTGATCGGGGCGTTGTCCTGATAAACTGCGGAAGACTCTCTCCAACTTAACATGCTAGTAGACATACAGCACGACATTTTAGTATATATTTCGTATTTATGGTTTCCTCACCGAAACTTACCTGTTCGCTACATTATACAGGCTCTTCTTTAACCAAATTTTCCATACATTTGCAGGAAGAAGAGAGATTCGCCTGCGGTTGTGATTCTAAGCCGCTCCAGATCTATCTGTCGTGAACATATTACCACTTCTTCTTTAGAAGAATCAAGTCTTTTGCGTTACAGAAAAATGCTGTCCTCATTAACATTGTAGGCCTCCCAAAGCGTGGTTTTGTCTCCACTAAGCTCACAAACACCATCATACTTACCCTTTCACGAATAATTACTGACACATTTATTAACTGAGAACCGTGGTGAAATATCCCTTAATATTGAAAAAGATTTCTATGTGGTTTCCCACTTCACACTTCTAGCCAGATAAATTAAAAATCCCACGATGCTGTTGAGACTAACGCCAGTTTAATCCTACAGTTACTTCGAGGCATGCGGAATGCAAGTTGCGATGAATAAATCTGATTTGGAACTCACTGAAGTGAACTCCGGAATGTTGAGATGTCCCTACTTCGCGCAAAGGGGAAGCCGGTTCTGCGCCACAACACTTCACAAGTACCACAACTACGCTACGACTCCGTTCGAAATACTTCACGTAATCCCACTATACTCGCTCACCCCCTCTGGCCACACACCTCAAGAACCATTTTACCAAACCGGATTCGTGCTGGGGCCGGGAAGAAAAGAGGCAACAGGCAAAAGATGGATTTTAATATGTGAACATGATCGAAGTATGCAATTAACAATTAGTAGCGAACGTAATGACGCAAAGCGAAAAAAGAGCAACGTAAACGCATATTGCAGCACAGGATTTAACAGCGGAAACAAACTCATCAATGAACGGCCGATACAATGCGTAAAACAGCTCATAAACTAACGGTGCAATGTCTTAAGTGCGCTTGCTGCCGTCAACGAAAACAACGCTTATCTGGGTGGGCTCCATCGGCGCACAGGTCTCGTCACCGGCCTGTGGACTGGTGCTTTGTTAGAAACTCGGATGTCGCCCTCGAAGACGCCGTGGCTCACGGATTCTCCCTGATCATTGCTGCTCGCATCATGCTCTCGCAAAGACTACATCGTCTTTTCGAGATTGGAGAGCCGAACGGCCAGGCTTGCACGAGGGATCGCAAACGAAGCTTACTTCTTCACACGACAGAAGGCCACTGCCATTCTTCAAGTCTCCCGAATCTCCAAAATTCCACCCTGTCCTACTCCTCTGTCCTGAGACGAGTTTTTCTCTCTGACAGCCCCGCCTCACCAGGGCGTCCACGGCAACGTCGCCGGTAGAAATCGCACCATTCCAACCTGCCATGCGACTATTGTTTGAGACTCGCCTCCACAGTGTAACGCAGTACCAGCTCCTCTCCAAAAATATAAGAAGCAAAATATAAACATACACAAAACTCGACATTCGGACAGGACATCGGACAGCCTAACCGGCGACACCTGTGTACAGATTATCGTAACGAGCGTTAGCTACCACTGCTTCCATTCCGAAACACTCCACGTGCAAGCAATTTGGAACCGTCTATAGGTGCCCTCAGGCTGGAAGTGCCCGGTGAAAAGACGCGCCTGTCGGCAGTCGCTCCTTTGTGGCCGGTCAGATGTGAGCGTCGGAGAAGCAGTTCTGCTTACTGGGTTGGACGGTGATCGAAACATACCGGGGACGCTCCGATGGCTTTGTTCAAGCACTTATGAGCGCGCTGGGTTCGCTTTGGCGTCGGCATTTTGTTTCTTCAAGGTCGCCGCCTAATGCACACTATCATCTGTGGCCGCCGCGCAAACGTCAGCTCTTCAGTCAAAGCGAGGTTTCCGCGAAACTCGCGGGTAACGAAAGCCCCAGCGATTCTCTGACCGCAGCGGCAGCCGAAAAATAGGATGGTGTCTCGCCCGTGTCTCGCCCCGCCGACGCCCCTCGGGGCGTCACAATGGCACAAGGATCGGTATTAAGTCCAATACTTCCTGTATCAATGACGTTCGCCGTAAGCTTTCAACTTACGAAGTTCACAAATGTACTCATTTGATGCAGCACTAGCATCGACAAATACTAGATTATCAACTACCACTAGCCGTATCTCACTGGTTTTGCAAACTGAAACGTCATATGTTTTAATCTTATGCGATCGCTTGCTACACTGAGTTGACAATATTACACGCCTAGCCCTCGATTTAGACACATCGTGGTTAAAAAAAAGTTTTAAAAGAAAGCTTTCTTATGGTTCTTACACGCTCGCCTATATGCCGCCTGGCAATATTTTCCCTATGACTTTCATCGGGCTTTGTACGTTTTTTCTTTCTTATTTCACTGTCACTTAGGTCGCTGTTGAAAGACATGGGGGCTGATGTAAATAACTTATTTCGCTGCCTTACTAAACGAGGTCCAAGAAGAGTGAGTTTCCTTCTGCGTAAAAGAGAAGTAATATCCCGTTTAGTGAGTTACATGTTACAGACATGCCATATTATCGTCCCCGATTCCGCACACCAGGGAAGCAAATAATGGTAGTCCATACAGCCCTCAATTGTAACAATGCCAATGGCGGATAACTGCAGGACTTTCTCTGTGCTTTAACTTGGCATTGAATTAAGAGTTGCGCGGAATTCTCCTGTTTCATGCATCTAAACACTAGTTTCTTCAAAATAAAGCGTCCTGATAAATTTATTTACTTGAATGAGCAGAGGCTCGATGTCGGCAAGTTTGTTTTGCATGCTTGAAATTCCTGTCCTTTGTACGTGTTTTGTTTTTGTCCCCGTTCTCTTGCGCTCTTTTGCACTTTTGCTTGAAAATGTAGCCTTCTCTATTCGAGTGCCCCGCCACGGTGGTCTGGTGGCTAAGGTACTCGGCTGCAGATCCGAGGGTAGCGGGATCGAATCCCGGCCGCGGCGGCTGCATTTCGATGGAGGCGAAATGTTGAGGCCCGTGTGCTGTGCGATGTCAGTGCACGTTAAAGAACCCCAGGTGGTCGAAATTTCCGGAGCCCTCCACTACGGCGTCTCTCATAATCAGAACTGGTTTTGGGACGTAAAACCCCCAGAAAACAAAAACATATTCGAGTTGGTCGACCAGATACTGTAGCCGAAAAAGGTATTGATATAATGAGATTTCTTCTCATTTTATTTTCCCATTGGCCGCTCATGGGTTGTGTCAAGTACTGATTGATAGATCAATCGTGACGGTGACTGTAGTTATTTCGGTTGTTATTTTTCGGTAGTTATTTCGGCAACCCTGTATGTTGTATTCAAGAAATGAAATTATTTCAAGTTAATTTCCTGGCTTGCTGTAATTAACAAGGCATCGTGTGACCTCATCTGAGCAATAGCAAGGGAGTATTCAAACATTATCAGAGAATTCACATATAATCCATATCTCTCAGGCACATTAAAAAGCCACTGTATTGTCAGAGGATATAAGGTATCATGTAAGTACAAATCAGTTGAAGAAAAGGACTAAGCGTTCGAGGTCTCGCTCATCTGTTGGCGCTGCGAGGATGACCTTCCCCAGAAAACGAAGAGCCGCTGCTGCCTTGAGACATGTTGCCGCGAAAGCGTCGCCACCCCTTCTTGAATGAATGTCGCGACCATCGCCTGCTGGTAGCGGAGTTGTTGACCCTTGTGCACGCTCGGCGATGAACCGCGGCGCGGTCTTTTTGTCGACTCGTTATTCCGTAGCTTACTTGCTTGTGGATAACACTGCAAAGCAGTGCTGTACACTCGGAAGGTTGGTTGAAATTTCCTCTCTCTGCGGCATCGTCCTCGGAAGAGTACGCCGTGAGCGCGCATTGCTACCATGTGTAAGTGAAGAAAAATGACGAAAGCGAAGCTGTATTGGGCCACCCACGTAGGGGCCCTGCTCAAAAAAAGAAAAAAAAAACGCATGCACTGTACGCCACATTCCCCACGCGACCGCATACAAGTTACAACGCACGAAAAGCATCAGCGCCTCACAGAAACAGGAATAAGAGGGGAAGAAGGGTTGGGCGGCACAGGAGAAGGCGTTGCACAGGGAAAAGCGGCATACTTTGCTTTGTGCTTGGTTCGCTACCTTTGTGACCTTTGTCCACGAACGTTTCACCCGCAGCAAAGACACGCATGTTTCCGGGTACGCAGACTTGCCATGTTTGTCCATCACCGCAGAGAGCTAATTGCCAACACATTGCAGAAGCGTCTGCCTGCTGCGGCGCTGTGCTGCAAAGACTGCAGGCTCCCTTTTCAGTCTCTTATCGCAGCACCCTTTGCCGGTAAATGACATATGCCCCTCGTTTGCCAGCACCGTTTCCTGCAGACAAGCTACAGCTTTCCCCGCCATAGAGTGACAACTTCCTTTGCGAGTTGAAAGAGCCGCGTTCTTCGTTTTTAAGCCCACAACAGAGACGCGAATGCCCATAGCCGCACCTTCGCCGAGTGGACACCTTTGTTCGTATATGTGATGGGCCAGCATAGATGGGCATTGGGGCACCGGCTGGAAAAATTTCGGGGGGGGCTTCAGCCCGGTCAGCCCATGCCTGCCTACGCCACTGCTTCACAGGTACCACAACTACGCTACGACTCCGTTCGAAATGCTTCACGTAATCCCACTATAATCGCTCACCCCCTTTGGCCACACACCTCAACAACCATTTAACGAAAACGGACCCGTGCTGGGGCCGGGAAGAAAAGAGGCAACAGGCTTCATTAACTCAACAAAACATGGACTTCAATATGTGAACATGGTCAAAGTATACAATTAACAATTAGTAGCCAACCTAATGATGCAAGGCAAACAAAGAGCAACGTAAACGCATAGTGCAGCACATGAATCAACAGGGCAACCAAACTCGTCCATGAACGGCCGATACAATGTGTAAAACAGCTCACAAACTAACGGCGAAATGTGTTAAGTACGCATGCTGCCTCCAACGAAAGAAGCGCTTATCTGGGTGGGCTCCATCGGCGCAGAGGTCTCGTCGCCGGCCTGTGGACTGGTGCTTTGTTAGAAACTCGGATGGTGACCTCGAAGTCGCCGTAGCTCACGGAATCTCCCCGATCATTGCTGCTCGCATCATGCTCTCGCAAAGACCACATCGTCTCTCCGAGGTTGAAGAGCCGAACGGCCAGGATCGCACGAGGGATCGCAAACGAAGCTTACTACTTCACACGGAGGAAGGTCATTGCCTCTCTTCGAGTCTCTCGAATCTCCAAAATTCCGCCCCGAGATGAGTTTTTCTCCCGCACAGCCCCGCCTCACCAGGGCGTCTATCCAATGGTTGGCTACGGCAACGTCGCCGGTAGAAAACGCACCAGTTCAACCCGCCGTGCGACTATTGCTTGGGACTCGCCTCCACAGTGTAACGCAGTACGAGCTCCTCTCCAAAAATATAGAAAGCAAAATGTAAACACACAAAAAACTTGGCATTCGGACAGGATGTCGGACAGCCTAACGGGCGACACTTGCGTACAGATTACCGTAACGAGCGTTAGTTACCACCGCTTCCATTGCGAAACACTCCAGGTGCAAGCAATTTGGCACCGTCTAGGCGCCCTCACGCTGGAGAGAGAGATGACAGGCGGAAGGCAGGGAGGTTAACCGGAAGGAAAATATCCAGTTTGCTACCCTGCACTGGGGAAGGGGTGAAGGGAGACAGAAAGGAATGGAAAAAAAGAATAAAGGGAGAAAGAGAGAGGTCAAATCGCGCGCACACACAAGCACGGCAGTGTCAGAGACGGTTCACGAGGCCCGTTGCGCGCAAGAACTTGAGCACAGCCTTCGTAGCTTTCTGCTGCGAGACTCTATCGTTCCGTCATTCCAATATGGTTTGCTCAGACAGCGGTCGACCATCAAGGCGTGACTATTCTGCGGCAAGAGACTGTCGCTGGGAGCAGTGCCTAGGGCGATCGCAGAGGACGTGCACAATCGTTTCCTCGCTGCCGCAGTGAACACAGGCAGCACTGTCTTCCAGTCCAATGCGATAGACGAAACTTCTTGTGAATGACGTGCCTAGCCACAGGCGGCAAAGTACGGTCGTTTCAGAGCGGGTAAGCCCACGCGGAACTCGAAGTTGTAGTGATGGGTCGAGGCGGTGTAGACGGGTATGCAGAAGACCAGGAGTGTTCCACTGCGCTATAGCCATATCACGCGCAAGCAAGCGAAGTTTTCTTACTGCATCCGTTCTTGACAGTGGGATGGCTTGCAGCCCTCCAATTTCGTGAGCATGTTTCGCAGCATTATCTGCGTGCTCCTTGCTGATCATTCCAGAGTGGCCTGGTAGCCACTGAAATGTGATGTCATGGCCTTAGTCGGTTAATTGATGATAGAGCTGTCGTGTTTGAAGCACTAATTGGTCTTGCGGCCCGCTACGCAAGGCCAATAAAAGGCACTGAAGGGCTGACTTATAATCTGTAAAGATGGCCCATTTCTGTAGTGGCTCCCCATCGAGCACGCAAAGTGCGGTGCGTAGTGGCTCCAGCTCCACGGCAGTCGATGTTGTGCCATGAGACGTCTTGAACAGTACATCTACGGCTTTGCCAGGGAAGGTCACAGCTCCTGCAGATCTGCCTGCTGCTGTTGAGCCATCAATGTAAAGCTGAAGATGATTCCTGTAGTCCTCATGTAGCATTAGCAGAGACAGCTGCTTTAAAGCCGGCGGTGAGAGTTCCGCTTTCGTCCGAATCCCTGGCACTGTCAGCCGGACCTTTGGACGGGCCAAACACCAGGGAAGCGTCGGAAGTCTCTCAGCAGGAGTATAATTCTTTGAGAGGTACTCGCGGTATGCGGATAGCCTCTTACAAAAAGAAGCACCGGGCCGGTCTTCTGGAAGCGAGGCGAGGTGGTGGGCAGGAGCACGAGCAAGGTGTCGAATATGCGTGTCCTAGGCACCTCCAAAGTGATGTGAGTGGTGGCAGGAAGGTCTTTGGCAATCGCTATAGCATCTGCTGTTGAGGTGCAGCGTGGCAATCCGAGGCAGATTTTGAGTGCCGGCCCTGAGCGCTCTCGAGTGTGCGTAGGTTACCTTTACAGGTGTCGGTCAGCACCGGTAAGCTGTATCTCAAATATCCGAGAAAGAGCGTCTTGTATAGGTGCAACATGGCGTTCACTGACGTACCCCACGTTTTCCCTCCGAGGAAGCGGAAAACTTGTGAGGTGGCCGTTAGGAGCTTCTTGAGACCGGCCACATGGGGACTCCAGCAGAGGTATCGATCGATGGTTACTCCCAGGAACCTGTGCGTCCTAGCGTAACAAATATTTTGCCCCTTGATAGATATGGTATATTCTGTCATTGGCTTTCGCGTGAAAGCGACCAGCGCCGATTTTTCAGGCGAAATTTCAAGGCCTTGTTCATTAAGGTATGCCGATATCGAAGTCGCTGCTTTTTGGAGCCTCGCGCGTATCTGGGGACGTGTTACGCGTGACGTCCAAACACAGATGTCATCAGCATAAATCGATATCTGTACACAACCTGGTATGCGTTCCACGAGACCAATCATAACTAAGTTGAATAATGTGGGGCTCAAGACACCCCCTTGAGGAACTGCACGGTGTGTGTAGTGCTGAGAGGTCGGCCCATCGCACGGTGTAAGAATAAGTTAGGTGGTGACACTCGCCGCTCCCCGTAGGGAGAGGTCGCGGACAGGTTGTGTTCGCGGATGACCTTGAACAATCGACAGTTTCTGCCACTAGAATGCAGATGGCGCTAATGTGTGGGGTCCCAGCAGGGTCTCGGGTATAGTGTACTGGGGCCCGCACTGGCGTGTGTGGCGTGCATTCAGAACTTCGGAAGCTTTGCTCACCGCACGTGCAGTCACCGCACGTGCGGAAGTATTGCTCATACTTGTGTGCATCTGGAGGCTCGTCTGTGATCTAAAAAAGCGTGTTGGTTTGCCCGTGAGCGTTGTGAGTCTTTCTTCCGCTGATTTACTTGCATTGTCGCGGCATCTGACGTCCAGTGCCCGTCAGCTGCGCCTACACTGCGGGGTGCTGCTCAATATGGGCAAAAAGTATTTTGTAACTAACTGCAATTCGGGGTACCGGACCTGTACGGAACGTGTGTCGCTTTTCAAGGCTCCGCATGAACCTAAGCGCTTAGAAAAATGGCGACGGGCGATTCCGAGAGGCGACAGGGTTTTATTTATTATTTATTTTATTTATTTTATAACATACTGCAGACCAGAATTCGGTCCATGCAGGAATGGGCATTCATAGTACACAAAAATAAATACAATAATAAAATATCAATACAGTGAGTATAGAAATGCGTAAATTTTCACACTCAACTCAGTTAAAGCATTCAGATTGCGTATGATAAAAGAAGTGCAGTACTGTAATTACAACAGAATTAATAATAAAAAATGGAACGAAAGGAAGAAAAAAAGACAAAGAAAACATATGAAATCGAAACACAACACATAACGCGGGTACTGTGGTAACTTAAAAAGGCTCATTCATTACATGTTTAGAATTCCACTCCGACACTGTCCTGGGAAAAAATGAATATTTGTAAATATCTGTTCTAGCAAAATGAGGGGTTAATGCAAGTGTGTGATCGTGACGTGTACGCCTTGTGGACAGAGGTGTTACATATAATGCGGGGTCGATGGATAATTCACGTTTAATAAGTGATTGTAGGAAATTGAGGCTGAGAATTCCTGCCTAGGTGTTTCTAGAAGGGGGATGTCATTTTCTGTCATCAGCTGTGTGGGGGAATCGTTGTGCTTGAACTTAGAGTAAATGAAGCGAACAGCTTTTCTCTGGATTCTCTCTATTATTTTAATGTTGTGTTTAGTGTAGGGATGCCATGTAATACAGGCATACTCTAACTTCGGTCTAATGAAAGTAATGTAACCAAGTAGTTTAATGTGGGCGGGTGAATTTTGAAGCTTGTGTTTCAGGAAACAACGTTTAGGGAAAGCTGCAGAACATATATTACTAATATGTAAATTCCAAGAAAGGTTGTTTGAGAATGTCACACCTAGATATTTATAATTTTCAACTTCTTTTAGCTGTGAGGCGGCCAGCGTGTAGGTGTATCTTAACGGGCTTTGCAGCCTACCGACCACATGTGTGCGAAACATTTCCCGGATGAAGTGATATCTACAGCATAGCACAAGGGAGACGTCCTTCTCCATGCTCCGAATAAACTTGCGCTCCCACCCAAGACTGTTCCTACATATTTCCGAACTGCCCGAAGTACCTGACGAAAACCACCGCGAAAACGACAGGCTCTGGTGCCTACCTAGCGGAATCAAGATACAGGCAATTGTGTCAAGTACTTCTGAAGAGCTTTGTCTGAATGGCGAGAATGCGCCAGGATTATTGAGCGCAGAGACAAGTTCAGAGGATGCGGATGCCGAATCAACAGGCGCGCTGCGGAACAAAGTGGAGTTCATTGCGCGAATTCTACACTACTACATAACGATGAGAATGAGGCAGCCTTGTAAGGCCGTGAGCGTGAACTTTGCTTATCCTGAATTTTAACGCCAAGCGTATACAGAACATATTTTTTGTTACATTTCTCGAGATTGTGTGGTGGAAAGTTTTGTGACAGAATAAAAGTATATGTTTTACCCTTGCTTCAGCATACTATTCTTAACATTTCATACGGCAAGTATAGGAACACAATAAAATCGCTAGACCTGCATATTGTTAAGCATCTCTTTGTAATGCCTAAATTAATCCCTCTTCTCTCTAACTGCATGACGCAGTAGGCTAGGAGAACGAATATTCATGGGCAAGTACAATATATACTGCTTTAGGAGCTGCGCTGCATTTAAATGTGTGACACGGCAAGTTATATTGCAGCCCCGCCATGGTGGTCTAGTGGTTATGGCACTTGGCTGCTGATGCGAAGGTCCCGGGATCGAATCCCGGCCGCGGCGGCTGAATTTCGATGGAGGCGAAATGTTGAGGCCCGTGTGCTGTGCGATGTCACTGCACGTTAAAGAACCCCAGGTGGTCGAAATTTCCGGAGACCTCCCCTGCGGCGTCTCTCATAATCAGAACTGGTTTTGGGACGTTAAATCCTACAAATCAAGTTATATTGCACACGGCTTGCTATACTGGCGCAAAGTACAGCCGCCATCGCCTCAAGCCGAAACTGAGCCAGTCTCGAAATAGCTGAAGGCTTGCAGGGAGTCGTGTGCCGAACTAAGCTTCTAAATGAAATCGTTGAAGGCGCTTTAAGGAAGTTCAGTTTTCTTTCGCTTCTGTTAACAGAGAACTAACTTGACGAGAACAACCAGAAAATGCGCTCGATATACGGACTTCACCGTACGCTGTAGTTGTCAGAGCTATTAGAAAAACGCTGGTTACAAGTGAACACCACACACACACACACTCAGAAAAGCGGTCCGATTATACTGCTGGTGCCCGGTGTATTTATGCAACAGTATCGATACACGCCATTCCGTTCACCCCTACACAAGCGCGACAAACAAGGAAGGCGCGGTAGCGATCACCTTTGCTGTGCGCGTCAGTGATGGATGGATGGATATTAGGAGCGTCCCCGTTATAACGGGGCGGTGGCCGGGCCACCAAGCTCTGGCTTTATTTCTTTTTCGTTTACAACCATTTCTTTTCCCGAATCACACATATTTCAACAACTAATTTTTTACTTCGTCTATTTATTTTATCTATTATCGTTCCTCTGTGATGAAACAATCTTACCCGAACTACCTTTCGCTTTTGTTTGCTCCATACTTTTGCGCCACCAATGCTCTAAGCGCCTTTTACTTATATCTATCGCCGGCATGTTCAGCTTTCCCCTGTTACTCCTGAAACCCATGGCCTCCTGTAGGGTAGTGTCCACAGCTACACCTGGGTGGACATCTGTACATTCAATCAAAATATGGTCTGTCGTTTCCCTAGCTTTTCCACAGCACGTACATGTATCCCCTTCTTTATTGAATTTTGCTCTGTAACTTCGGGTTCTCAGGCAACCGGACCTTGCCTCAAACAGTAAAGCGCTTCCCTTTGAATTATCGTAAAATTTTTCTCTCTTGATTTCGTCTTTCCCTTTTCGGTAGTTGTTCAATGCCGGTTTCCTCTCCATTCTAGCTATCCAATCCGAGTTCTCCGCCGCTCTGACCATGCTCTTAACGCTCTTTTTCGTCCCATCCGTTTCGTTACTGGATGTATACTTACTGGTAAGCTTCCCAGTTCTCTTCCTCCATTGTGAATCAACGTTCTTCCTATACAAATACCTGAATACTTTCGCTGCCCATCTATTTTCTTTCATATTCCTTAATCTCTGTTCGTACCTAATTTTACTCTGAGCTTCCCTTCCCTCAAGGTCAGACCATCCCATACCCCCCTTAACAGCCTCATTTGTGGTCTTCCCATGGGCGCCCAGTGCGAGACGTCCGACCGTCCTCTGATTCACGTCCAGCCCTGATTGTACGTCTGACCTCATGCACACCACTGAGTTTCCGAATGTAAGTGCTGGCACCATTACACCTTTCCACAAACCTCGAATTACCTCGTACCTGTTGTAACCCCACAGCGCTCTATGCTTCATTATTGCGGAGTTCCTCTTTCCTTTAACTATCATAGCTTTTTCTTGTACTTCCATGTATCTATTCCGATCATTTATCCATATCCCGAGGTATCTGTACTCTCGTACTCTGGGTATCTCCTCGCCCTGTATTGATATGGTCTGATCGTTGCTGTCATTGAATATCATCCAGCCGCATTTTGTCACACTAAATTTTAGCCCTAAATCTTCACTTTCCCGACCACATATACTAACCAGACCCTGCAAATCTGTTCGACTGTCTGCGAATAGCACAATATCGTCTGCATAAAACAACCCGGGGAGCTTTTGTTCTATCACTATACCTGCCTGTCTGTACGACAGCTTAAAACCAATATTGCTCATCTCCAATGCTTTCTCCATTCTCCTCATGTAAAGCATGAATAATAGTGGGGACAACGGGCATCCCTGCCTCAACCCTTCACCTATATCGACGGCCTCCATTCTACCATTACTCGCCATACCTTCCCATTCCACACATACTGTGTTTCCACTGTATATTTCCTTTAAGAGCTCTATACAATCATCCCCTATACCAGCCTCTTTCATTATGTCCCATAAAATATTCTGATTCACATTGTCATACGCACCCTTAATATCCAAAAATGCCAAATGTAGAGGTCTGTTCTCTTTTCCGGCTATTTCTATACACTGCGTAAGCGCAAAAAGGTTATCATCTAATCTCCTGTCGACTCGAAATCCATTTTGGAGTTCGCCAAAAGTGCCATTAAGCTCTGTCCATATCTGCATTTTAAATTTAATTGCCTGCATCGCCAACCTGTAGAGTACTGATGTAATGGTCAGTGGTCTATAGGAGCGAATGTTATTTTTCTCTCCCTTGCCCTTATAAATGAAGTTCATCCTACTTTGACGCCAACTGTCCGATATTCGCCTGTCCTTTAACCTTTTTTCAATTCCTTTTAATAGGGCTTCTTTGCTGTTTCTTCCGAGCTCACTTATTACAGTAATGCTAACCCCATCTAATCCTGTGGCTGTTCGTTTGGGAATCATTTCCTCCGCCTTCTTCCAATTGAAGTTTTCCAGAACTAGTTCTTCCACTTGGTCTCCCTTGCTACTGTTACACGTCGTAAAGGGAGCCTCGTCATGCTTCTTAAAGGAATCGGCTGTTGCGTTTCGAATATAAGGCAATGCGTCGTACCCCTCCAATTTATTTCCTTCTTCATCCACAATATGCCGTTGCATAGTTACAGTTTTCTTCCCCAGCGATTGCAGGTGGTTCCAGAAAAGCCTAGATGCGTCCTTCTTTTCGCGAATGTCCGATATCCAACGTTCACTTTGGCCTTTAATCTTGGCTTCAACTAAACTCTGTACTAGGGCTTTTTTCTCGAGATATGTTTCCCATTTTTGCTTGACCTCGTCTTGTGGCCTCTGCTCCTTTTTTGCCTGCCTATGTATTCGAGATGCTTCCCGTCGATTCTCAATTGCGTCCTGAATTTCCCTGTTCCACCATCGTTTTGGCTTTCGCTTTCCCCTCCAGCAACTCTTCTGTTTCTCTTTCGTAACTTCAGTCCTTATTAAATTAATAAGCTCATTATAATCCCACACTTTGCCTTTTGTTCTGCTCACTATGTCCTCGATTGTTGCGACTACGTTCCTAATTTGTTTTTCACTTAGAAAGGAGCTGCCCGACTTTAATTCGATGCTCTCTCTATGATCTACATATCCCATTCGCAAAGTTATGCGTTTATGGTCACTCCCCAAGCTGCTACTCCCTTCCTCATCTATGCTCATTTGTCTCAACTTGTCGTGAATTCCTTCCGTTATGAGGCAGTAATCGATTGTTGACTGCCTGCTTCCGACCTCCCATGTTACCTGCCCATCGCACTTAGGACTCATGTTAACTATATCGAGACTATGTTGTTCGCAGAGCTCTACCATCAACTTCCCGTTATAATCTGTATATCCGTCGAGGTCATGCACATGAGCATTCATATCTCCTATGAGGATTATTTCGGCCCCGTTACCAAATTTTTGAATATCCTTGCTTATGCAATTCACTAACTCCTGATTTTTCTCTTTGCAGTTATTTCCAGTCCACATGTAAACTACACCCAACATAGTTTTCTTCCCGCTTACCTTTCCAGATACCCAGGGGTGTTCTTCACATGTCGAAGTAATCCTACACCAGTTTGCTTCCCGATGAATTAGCATACCGACCGATTCCCCCACCTTTTCTTTCTGATTTTGTCCTGTTGCACCCTTCCCACACATAATTTGCAATAATTGGTGGCTCTTCCGAGTCCCGAAGGTGCGTTTCTGTAACGGCGTACACCGCTATCTGTTCTCTGTTCAACTGTTCCTCTATTTCTAACCATTTTGTCGGTTTTCTGCCACCTTGCATATTTATGTAGCTTATTAAACCGCGCTGCACTTTCTTTCTCTCTTTCCCCTTTGCCCTTTTCCCTTTGTTATCAATTCTGTGTTCCAAAGGGTCCCCCATAGATGTTTCTTCCCTTTCTACCGTGGACACCGGAGGGCTCGTGTGCCCCCTAAAAAAGCTACTGCGCGTCCTGCTAGGCGCCAGCCCACCTCATGCCCAAGTTTACGGTCAAAGTGGATTCCATCTCTCTGGAAACCACCCCATCTGTGCACTTCTCTGTTTATGTCGACAACCTCGAAGCCTTTAGCTCGACTAACCCGCCAAATCGTTTCGTTGGCGGTGACAACTGCTCTTTGTAGGTTTAGGTCTTTCAAGGGTACCTCGGGGATTGTGCACACCACAATTTGCACCTGGGGGGACACTTCCCGCAACTCATCTACTCCTTTTGTTAGCTCTTCTCTATTTCTGGGGTCCTTCCGTTCAACACGTTGTTCAGCCCGCCAGCTATCACAACCAAACTGCGCCCCTGATCTCTACGAGTCAGCTCTTCCCTTGCTTGTTGCATTACTGCACCCAACATTTTTCCTGGGAAGGTCCCTACAGCTACTCTTCTGTCTCCTTTTAGCCTCTCCTGAATTGTTTGCGAGCACCGAGCCAGGTTGGAGCCCCAGCTATTATTACGTTTTCCAGCTGCCTTGCTCCCTTTGTCTGCTCTGGACATCTGGACTCACTTTCAGGGTGAGGTTCGGGTGGTCTTTTGTCCACTCGCTCTTTCACCAGAGCTTCGCTGTAGGTCGAGCCCCGCTTTTGTGCTCCTTTTGTGGACTTTTCTTGTGGGGTCAAGGACGTTCCCTCTCCATGATAGTCACCTGACTCTTTCTTATTCTGCGTGGTGACCTTTGTCAGCTGCTCCTCGATTGCTCTGAGCCTTTCGCCCATCTCCTTTCTTATTTGGCGTTCAGCCTCTAAAGCGTCTTCCAGCTCGCCTACTCGCTTTAAGAGGGCGGTCTGCGTTTCTTCCATTTGCTGGAATTTCGCCATAATCGCACACTGGCCACAGGACACTTCTACTTCGCATGCCCCATCATCTCCGCAAGCATCTACTTTGACTCCCACGCCACACTTTGTACACTTCACCGTTTTTTTCGCCATGATGAGCGCAATGAATGGTCACACACTCGTCAAAAATTAAGCCCCCAATTGTTAGCGCCACCTGTCGCCGCGAAACGGAAGCAGCGCAGGCGGCGAACACAATCTGGACGCTGTGCCGGGCGCAGTGTCATCACCTAAACTATTGCCCATCGTCAGTTTGCACAAAGAAGGATCTCATAAGTAGGTAGGCACGAATCCAGCGGTACGCTCGGCCACCAACACCGACGGACTCATGGGCGTCGAGTATATGCCCTCGTGAGAAACGTTGTCGTAAGCTCCTTTTATGTCCAAAAATAGTGCCGCGGTTAATCGCCTGCTCAATTTCTGGTGCTGGACGTACGCTACGCTCACGCTGGAAGTGCCCGGTGAAAAGACGCGCCTGTCGGCAGTCGCTCCTTTGTGGCCGGCCAGATGTGCGCGTCCAAGAAGCATGCAGTTCTGCTTACTGCATTGCACAGTGATCCGAAACATACCGAGGACGCTCCATTGGCTTTGTTCAAGCACTTATGAGCGCGCTGGGTTCGCTTTGGCGTCGGCATTCTGTCGTCTTCAAGGTCGCCGCCTAATGCACACTCTCATCTGGGGCCGCCGCGCAAACGTCAGCTCTGCTGTCAAAGCGCGGTTTCCGCAAAACTCGCGGGTAACGAAAGCCCCAGCGATTCTCTGACCGCAGCGGCAGCTGAAAAATAGCACTGCAGAAGGTCGAAAATTCCCCGCTACCCGCGTTCCCGTGTCTCGCCCCGCCGACGCAGCTCGGGGGCGTCACAGTGGCACAAGGATCGGTATTAGGTCCAATATTTCCTGTATCAATGACGTTCGCCATAAGCATTCAACTTACGAAGTTCACAAATGTACTCGCTTGACGCAGCACCAGCATCGACAAATACTAGATTATCAACTACTACTAGCCGTATCTCACTGGTTTTTGCAAACTGAAACGCCATATGTTTTAACCTTACGCGATCCCTTGCTACACTGAGTTGACAATATTACATGCCTAGCGGTCGATTTAGACACATCAAGGTTTAAAAAAAGTTGACCTATGACCTTCATTGGGTTTTGTACGTTTTTTTTTTCTTATTTCGCTGTCACTTGGGTTGCTGCTGAAAAACATGGTGGCTGATGTGAATAACATATTTGGCTCCCTTACTAAACGAGATCCAAGAATAGTGAGTTTCCTTCTGCCTAACAGAGAAGCAATATCCCGTTCAGTGAGCTACATGTTACAGACAAACCATATTTTCGTCCCCGATTCCGCGCACCAGGCACGCAAATAATGGTAGTGCATACAATCCTCAATTGTAACTATTCCAATGACGAATAATTGCAGGACTTTCTCGGTGCTTTAACTTATAATTGAATTAATAGTCGCGCGAAATTTTCGTATTTCATACATCTAAACACTAGTTTCTTCAAAACAAAGCGTCCTGATAAATCTGTTTACTTGAGTGAGCAGAGGCTCGACGTGGGCAAGTTTGTTTCGCATGCTTGAAATGCCTGTTCTTTGTACGTGTCTTTTTTTTTTTTTTGTCCCCGTTCTCTCACGCTCTTTTTTCTTCATGGAACTCATTTGCACTTTTGCTTGATATGTAGCCTTCTGTATTCGATTTGTTCGACCAGATACTGTAGCTGAGAAACGTATTGGTACAAAGAGATTTCTTCTCATTTTATTTTCCCTTTGGCCGCTCATGGATTGTCTCAAGTACTGATTGATCGATCAATCGCCTCGGCGACTGTAGTTATTTCGCCTATTATGTTTACAACGCTATATATTGTATTCAAGACATGATATGATTTCAAATTAATTTCCTGACTTGCTGAACTTAATAAGTCATCGTATGACCTCATGTGAGCAATAGCAAGGGACTATTCAAACATTATCAGAGAATCCAGATATAATCCATACAGGTCGTCTCAGGCACATTACAAAGCCACTGTATTGTCAGAGGATATAAGGTACCATGTAAGTACAAATCAGTTGAAGGGAAGGACTTAGCATTCGAGGTCTCGCTCGTTTGTTGGCGCTGCGAGGATGAGCTTCCCCAGAAGACGGAGAGCCGCTGCTGTCCTTGAGACATATTGCCGCGAAAGCGACGGTACGAATATGGTCACCTCTTCTTGAATGAATGTCGCTGGTAGTGGAGCTGTTGGCCCTTGTGCACGCTCGGCGATGAACCGCAGCATGGTCTTTTTGTCGATTCGTTATTCCTTAGTTTACTTGCTTGTGGATAAGACTGCAAAGCAGTGCTGTCCAGTCGGAAGGTTGGTTGAAATTTCCGCTCTCTGCGGCATCTTCCTCGGAAGGGGACGCGCCGTGCGCGCACATCGCAGTCGTCAAGAAAAATGACGAAAGCGAAGTGTATTGGGCCACCCATGTAGGGGCACTGCTCAAAAAAAAAGAAAGAAAAGCGCATGCACTGTACGCCATATTCCCCACGCGAGCGCATACAACCCACAAAAAGCGTTAGCGCCCCACAGAAGCAGGAATAAGAGGGGAAGAAGGGTCGGGCGGCAAAGGGGAAGGCGTTGCACAGGGAACAGCGGCATGCTTTACTTTGTGCTTGGTTCGCTAGCTCGATGACCTTAGCCTGCGAACGTTTCCCCCGCAGAAAAACCACGCGTGTTTCCAGGTTAGAGCACTGCACGGGCTCGGGCCAGTCCGAAAACCCGGGCCCGGCCCGACCCGTGGGCCGGGCCGGGTAAAGTTGTCTTCACTGCGGGCCCGGGCCGGGCTCGGGCGCCTGAAGCTCCGGGCTTCGGGTCGGGCCCGGGTATGAGGTTACGGGCTCGGGTCGGGCCGGGCTTGCTCTTTCGTGCATTCATGAGATGGTTCCACATGCTTTGTGTATACATATACTTGCCGCATGTTTTGAACTTTGACTTTTATGCGGAACGAGCAATGTGAAGGTTTAAATACTGGATTTCTCTTGCTTATTGTGGGTGCTTGAAGGTACTTCTTGTGGGTACATGAGGATCGAGTAACCTAGAAGCAGAGTTGCCAGTTCCGCTTACAATAAGTGGATTTAGGTTTCTTTTTTAGGCGTGTCGCTTGTAGAATTTTCCACTCATCTGTCGCGTTTTTTTGGGCTTGTTTACATTTTCCTAGCATATATGGCTAATTTAGTGATCATCACGTTAACGAATAGCGCATTTGTCGATGACTTTGAGTAGTTGAGTGTTGAAGTCAAACATACGCTGGGAGAACGAACAAGTAACGTTAATCATGCACTGGCAAACGTGCATCAAAGGAGATTTTGTGCTTCCCTGCAACCGGTGCGAGTAGTGAGAAACTTCAACGCGGCAGGTTATGTGATGAACGAGCGCAGGACGTGCTTAAAGCCAGAATCTCTCGACAATTTGATTTTCTTGCACAAAAACATGTAAAAAGACACACTGGGAACTCTGCCGCGAATGTATAGAGACTAAATACTTACAGTAGCGTGACGTGATATGAGAGTATCATATCACAGTTCGTTTTTCTTTTTTTGGCTGTTCATACGTGTACCCATGTATACACTCAGTTTGTTATAGTTGTAATCGAAGTTTGTGTATTTAAAACACCGTTCATAAATTTGTTTTTCATCCTTTCTTTTTAAGGCCATACTACAATACTGAGGACTGGTGTTAAATATCTAGAAGGGTGTGCGATTGGATTTGTTGGTAGATCATGCTTTTTGATAGAAGGTGCAATAAAAACAAGAAGTTCAAGAACATTGTAGTGTGTTCCCTGTCAACTTCGTTTTTATTACGCTTTTTATTAAAGCTAAAATCATGCTACAAAGCAGTTTGGCTGTCACAATATGTTAGAAAACTCTCTAGATCATGTCGATCTGAATATGCAGTAAAAATAGGTACAGTATGTACCTCTGATCAATAAATTTTCTTCGCACCCATTATCGTTGCTCAAAATATTTCCGCATTAGGCTGTTTTTCGGACTTAACAACTGAAGGTTAAAATGTACTTCTTCACCAAGCATGCGACAAGAAAACGTCCATTATTACTGCTCAAAACTCTTTACTCGAAATTTCATGCTCGGGCCTCGGTCGGGCCTGATTTGCAGTCGGTCCGGGCCGGGCCGGGTAGGTAAAGTTTTTTTCCGGGCTCGGGCCGGGTGCGGGACTCACTTTGATTCACCGGGCCGGGCTCGGGCGGGTAAACTTCAGCGAGTGGCGGGCTCGGGCCGGGCCCGGGCCGAAAATCACGGCCCGTGCAGTGCTCTATTCCAGGTACGCAGACTCGCCATATTCTTCCATCACCGCAGAGAGCTAATAGTCAGCACATTGCAGAAGCGTCTGCCTGCCGCGGCGCTGTGCTGCAAAGACTTCAAGCTCCCCTTTCAGGCTCTTATCGCAGCACTCTGCCGATAAATGACAGGTGCCCCTCGTTTGCCACCACCGTTTCCTGAAGACAAACTACAACTTTCCCCGCCATAGAGTGACAAGTCAGCTTCTTTTTTGAGTTGAAAGAGCCGCGTTCTTAGTTTTTAAGCCCACCGCAGAGACGCGAATGCCCATAGCCGCACCTTCCCAGAATGGGCAGCTTTGTTCGTATATGTGATGGGCCAGCATAGATAGGCAGTGGAGCACCGGCTGGAAAAATTTCGGGGGAGGGCTTCAGCCCGGTCAGTCCATGCCTGCCTACGCCACTGTCTGAGACTATTCCACTCACTTATCGCTAAAGGAAAGAATGAATTTTTGAGGTAGTCAGTATGACATGAATATCTTTTAGTGATTGTATGTGTTTATGTCGAGATGGCCGTGTCTCGCTTTTTGAGATGTACCTGGAAATATCAATGTTAATTTTGTTGTGTAGAAGCTGCTACAGGAATTTAGGGAGGGCTAGTACTGCACGGTTTTGTAGGGTTATGATTCCGGCTTTCTTAAGTAGCTCTGTGCAGTATCGGTTTGCTTGTACTTATCGTATACAAGCCTGAGCGCTTTCCTTTGTACACATTCTAGTTTTTTAATGAGTTGTTTAGTGTACGGGGACCAAATAACATTTGCGTATTCAAGAAGTGACCTGATGAAAGTTTTTATAAGCTAAAAATTTTATTTCGGGCGTCGCTTGTCGGAGGTGTCGTCGAAGAAAGAAAAGCCTTTTCAATGCGGTGGATGTTACATTACGGACGTGCGAGTTCCATCTCAAATCAAGTGTTAATGTTAATCCAAGGTATTTATGTTCCTGAACTTATTCCTGAACTTGCTCCTGAACTTGCACCAGTGGAATGCGGTTTACGGTTGAGAAAAATCCGAGTTACTTTTCTTTCTGCTGATAGATATAACTGCCGATTTTTTAGCATTAATGGTCATCTGCCAGTCGGCGCACCATTTAGTCACCACTTTCAATTCCTCGTTTAATGTTTCGTGGTCCTCGAACGAATTAATTGTTCGATAAAGAATGCAATCGTCCGCGAACAGTCTGATATTTCCAGTAATTCTCGAAGGTAAATCATTGATGAAGATTAAGAATAATACAGGAGCCAGGACGCTTCCTCGAGGTATCCCCGAAGTTACCTTTGCTGTGCGGGATGTCTGTCCGTCCACTTCTACAAATTGTGTGCGGTTAGTAAGGTAGTCGCGTATCCAGTCGACTGTAGGGCCAATACCAAGCGTATTCTCGAGCTTGAATATTAGCTTCATGTGTGACACTGTTACAAGGCCGTGTTCAAGCTCCTCGGCGCGAAGTCGGCGAAGGGAACGACGGCAGTTTTGGTCGTCCCGTACGCAAGCAAACACAGCGAAAGGATCGTAGTCGTGGTTGAGAAAACAAAAGAACAAAATTTAATCTATAATAGGGCAGCGCAAATATACAAGGTGAACTACACTTCACTCAACTAACAATTATGCACTGACAGCGATGAGAGAGCTTTACAAACAATACTAACGCGCGAGAACAACAAACAACTAGGAACAATAAACTGACAAACAAACAGTAACTAGGGCAATGAGAACAATACAAGAGTCTAATTTACAAAGGCTACGAAAGTTCAGGCAGAGAGTTCAGGGGTAGAAACGAGTGATGGCATAAGTGGTGATGACCGGCAGCGCTGAAGGGTCCACGACGGTCTGGTGCGGCACAGTCTGGTACGGCACAGCGTTGAGGTCGACGGAGTTGCAGCGCTGATGTTCCCGGGCAGCTAGTGCTTGATGGCAAACTCGAGCAGTTTGAACTAACTCGAGCCGAAGTCCCGATGCGTATACGTTGCAGACGGTAAGCGCGCATCTCAACTAGGCGAAGCGGCTAAGGTTAGGTGGCCAGCCGGTACAAAGCCACGCTAACAACTTCTAGAGCGATACGATGATCGGCTTCTACGCCATGTCAGCCAAGCGACTAGAACCCCGTGCTCCTCAATACTTCTCGCTTAAATACCCACATGTTTTCCCTGATTCGCTGTCTGCGGAAACGGGGCGTGTTTGTGAGACAATTGAAGATGCCGAGCTGGCACCTTCATTCAACTGGCCTGTTTGACAGGTCATTAGTGTCCGAATAGCGGGGGGGGGGGGGGGGGGGGCTTCTTCGCCGGTCACAACAAAGGTATGCGTAGTCGTCCTCTCTCGACACGGAGGCCGCCGACCAGACAGTAGCGTACGTCCGCACGCGGCCATACCCCGCTAAACGGTGCCCCGCTGTCTTTCCTTGCATTGCTGGTTTCAAGAATCGCGCTGGGGGCTCGCGTGGGAACGCTCTAAATCGCAGCTTCCCAGCTCATAAGACCATCTTCTCCTTGTCTTCTCCGAAAAAGGCCAAGAGCTTTTGACGTCTTTGGAGCGGTCGAAGCGCTTCTAAAGTTGCACGTGCGGGGATACCGTCAACCTTCAGTTATAGTCCACCACGAGGCAATGGCATTCCGTGACAGACACTCGACCGAATGCTTTGGAGAAATCGGAGCAGGATGAGGTCTATTTCTGATGATCGATGTTTAATGACAGTTCATGAGTTAGTTCCAGTAACTGAGTAACTGTAGTAAGCCCTCTGCGAAAGCCATGCTGATTTGGTGATAAGACCAGGGGCCGGACACTTCGACTAGTTTCGGTATCGGAAATAAAGCGTCCGCCATTGTTTTGGTAGGAAGGGAAAATTAAGGAACGTTTGCATGTGTGGCCTTATCTTTGCAACCTACGCATGAATAAACTAAAGTTACGCAATTATGTGTAGAAATAAAATGTGTCCTCGGGTATTTTCTTTTTTTAACACCCTATCTTTTATCCAGACGCTGCATTCGGTGCGCCGACGGGCGGCGCTTTCGCTCTTATCTCTTCTGCTGCCACTCCGTCCGTCTGCTCCTGCCGTTTTCATTGTGCACGTGTGGAATTTCTTTTAAAGTGCCTTGAAGGTGAAAATTTCGGTGTTTGTGAGTACGAACGCGCTCAAAATGTCGGCGAAACTAGGAAAAGGACAGAAGGCGTGCTGCGGTGCTTTTTGGCGGACAACTCGGGAAGAAACAGCACCAGCGAAAATTTTCCGCTTCCCAGCGGACGAAAGGTAAGTACACTTTTTGTTCGGTACGAAGAAGCGAGGGCTATCCTTATCAAATCAGCTACAGGGCGAACCGAAATATATCTGCTGGTGCTGTGCAGTGGGTCTTTTGCTTGGCCCTGCGCATTTTTCAGTAATGTAGCAAGCATGTAAAGCTACATGTGAACAGTTTCTAGTGAGCCGATTGATGCCAGCTGACGGGAAGACGGAAATTTTGCTTCGGTATTGGTTTTGTTAGCGGTGGCTCTTAATTTCTTTTTCTTCGAGAAGAAATCGTGCAAAGAATGCTCGCCGAAGGCGCTTCTTCGACGAACTGGTTCGGCTTTAGAGCATTCCGACGACCAGTTCCTTGTAGCAACTCTCCCACACTTGAATGCTTAAGAAATAAGCCCCCAAAATCATTTACGTAGCAGTGACTGCTTACATTCCGTGTAACGTGAAGTTCGTGTTACCTGCGCTAAGGCCAAGCTGAGCTTTGCTTTTGAACCTGTGACACATTCTTTTCTCCCTTTTTCGCACGCTCTATATTAGTGTCGCTTTTACGTGTTGTTTATTGATTTCCATGGTGGTATTTGTTTCATTTTCTAGGTGTGACGTAGGGCGAAATTACGCCAAAAGGGCAGACCTCGAGGGACTCACACAGGAGCAACTGAACGACGGCTACTGCCTTTGTTCAGACCACTTCGCCGAAAGTGCCTTCGCGAACCCCGCCAAAACAAAACACTTTAGCGCATTTCGATGTCTGCGCAAACAGCGTGCAAGGTATTGTCTTTGTGCTGACATTCATAGCTCACATTGTTGCGCTATAATTCACTGCTGCGAACACGAATTTTGAGATCTTGTACTTGATGTGGTGAAGTTGCACAAGCACTAATAGTACTCGGCATTCTTGCCACGCATACTTTCATTTTAATATCAAATGAGGAGGAAGAGGCTCCTTCTAGAAAAGTCAGAAATATTTTAGTAAGTCAAGACAGCGCGCTCTGCCACAAGCATGTGTACCATGCAAAGTTGAGGCGCTTTCACCGGTTTGTTAAGGCGTCTTCGAAATTCAAATAACAATTTACCTCCAGCCGATTACAAAACTAATAGTACAGCTCAGATTTGTCCTATGCTTCCAACATTATGCACGAAGCTGAGCTTATGAGCTCTATATAATAAATGCTTTATATGATTCAGGCATATTAGATGAATGTCTTGAAAACCGGTCAGAGTAGGCTTGTTCTGAGCTATCTGCCCAGGCTGATTAATTGCATGCTGTAGATCTGAGTTACTTTTGTGCACATTTTTCCATGTCCTAAAGGTGCGCGTTCGTAATACCTTTGCGCATGACTCTGTCCTAGCGCAGTTTCAAATGACGATTAACCATCGACACTTACCTATACTGCATTTTTTTTCTCAATGGAAAGCTCTGTCTCCTGGGTGTCATTTGCTGTTTGATGTAGGATTGTGATACTCATGCCTAAACTGTGATAGAATATATGGGCATTACAAATTGCGAGGAATAACTGCAATGTACTGCTGTAAAATTCTGTATTGATGCCCTGCTAGCAATGCTACAGCTTTGAACGAGGGTTTACGCGACGTATCGAGAAACATAGCCAAGTGTTATAACGTAAATATAATTTGCTCAGTATGTAATGGTACATTAGCGCAAGCTGAGTTATACAGGACGTTAGCTTGCTATAGAAGGTTATTTCGACTAGCAAGCTTCATATCAAAAGGGGCTGGTAGTGTTGGGCTCAACATGCAGGTCATCTGCACTGCATAATCAGTTCATTATTCACAAACGTGTTACTATGAACCGTCGTTTCTAAAGCATTTTATTGTGTGCAGCCAATAAACGTGGTGACCCCTGCACCGATATTCTATATACGATGAATTGTGTGAAGACTTCTCTTATGCTTGCGTAACCGATACAGAACGCGAACATTTGTATTTATCGCACGAGATACACTGCTCTGTGCTATTGTGGCATCTATTGAGTTTTATCGTTTGCAATACGTTGCTAATAAAATGAGTGAATAAACCACGTTTTGTGACTGCACCGTTTTCTTGCTCAAACAAAACTGTCACGCTTCAAGGCTTGCTGGCTCGTGGGCATTGAAACGAGAAATATTTACATCCAAATGTTTTTTGGATGTGCTGAAAGTCCGAGAAAATAGCAAACGAAGGTTGTCGAAAACAAGATATGCAGCAGCAACACAACCTCAAAAAAAAAAAAAAAATTGCAAGCGGGCGCGCGCTCGTCGAGCGCATAGCAGACGACAAGCAGCTCGGCGCTTCCTCCTCTCTCATCAACAAAAGCGTTGCCGTAGCAGCATCAGCAATTTTTTATTGTTTTTTGGTTTCACAGTTTGGCCTACCGAACACCAGGGGACAAATTGGCGCTAGTGGTGCTATTATCGCTTACCTGGGGGGTATACTAGCTGACCTAGCCCTGATAAGACTGCCTCAATTTCTAAAAAGGACGTGATATGTTTAAGATGTGCTCAAGAAGTTTGCATACGGTCAGGCACGTAGGCAAGGGGGGGCCCAGGGAGGTCCGCCCCGCCCCCCCCCCCTCCGCCCATCCTAGAATTTGTCCAAGCCATTAACGCAGGGGTAGAGAGACACAAGTAGCGCCGTGCGCATTTAAACAAATGAAAAACAGACGATAGTCAAGGAACTCACCAAGAACAGCTACCGAAGAACCTTTATTCCGAAAACACTTCAATTTTAAAAGCACGGCAACGTTGCCGAGAAATTCAGCGTCCGGCTGCTGAATCAACACCACAACAGAAACACCACACTCTCCCATATGTCCGAGGCGTTAGCGAAACCATCGCCCGTATTCTCAGAAAAGAAGGCATCCGAGTGACTCACAAGCATGAGCACATGTCCTCTACATAATGCCAAAGACCGTTCACCGAAGGAGAGAGCCCAAGGCACTGTATACAAATATGCGATGCGAGCTACACCGGCGAAACGAAAAATTTCAGAGAAAGACTTCGACAGCACAAGAATGACCTCTGCAATTTTGCAAGAGATCGCAACCCCATAGCCGAACATTCCCAAGATAGCGACCACCACATAAGTCTTCCTGACACAACGGTCACACCAAATGAAACCAATTATCAGAAACAGTTACTGCTTTGTGGTTGTGGAAAGAGACAGAAAATTGTGCAACGTAGGATATTATCATATAAGTAAGACAAGCTTGTTGGAAACGAAATTACCAGAACGAACAAAATGTTGCCATGCGGCTTCAGAACCAGAAAAAACGACGTTATCTGCCCGTACTTCGTGCGAGTTTTCTACGTCGCATCAGTTATGTTTAGGAAGGTGGTTGCATGGTTGGTTGTGTCGGGTTTTCTGCGCAAAAGCGACCATGGCTATACTGCGGCAAACGAGGATTCTCATCTACGGTCAGGGCGCTCGGTAGTTGGATTGCTTCAAGGAACAGTGCAAAGAATAACAGGACAAACAGAAAAGGATAGCGTTGACCCCACCGGTGGATTCCCTGAGGAAATGTCTTTGTTAACGAGAAGGGCGGTGTCTTTGTTGCTGCAGAGCTAGCAGGCGGTATATTGCGGGCCTCATCTATACAGTTGCTTAATGGCGGCAACTTGGGGAATATTCAGGTGCCTTGTTTGACTGATAGCTGCGTGTCGTGGGAACACGCACACGTACGGCTTTGCTTTGCCGCAGAGGCAGAGTTTTTCCATGACCTGACGGCAGAAGCTAACCGAAAGCTTCGAAAAGGGGACTTTTGTTGGGAAAGCGACGGCTTCGACGACCCATTAACCCCTTTGACCCCGCTGGCACCTCTGCGAACCCCACCACCCTTTTCCCGATGCCTGTGTCGTGGGGCAGGCGCCCGCGTGGCGGAAGGAGTAAACAGGGTAAACAGGGTGCTTGTAGTTCTACGGAAGGGTACTGCAGGCGTGCCACGTTCATTCCATGGATAGATGACCTGAAAGCTTCCCTCAAACGGCGCTTTGCAAACCACCGGAAAACACTGCAAAGTTTGCAATTTGTGTTGCCAAAGCACGCCTGCAAAGGCAAATTTGAATCTGTGTAGCCGGCCTTCGATTTTTACCTCAGAGATATGATAACAGTACATGTCCTTACGCTGAAAGGTGGATGGGAGCTCTGGAAAACAGAATGGCAAGCCATGCAAGAGGAGGAACTTCCCTGCTCAGCGACAGACGCTTTACCTGAATGCGACAAAGCCCTCTTCCCGAACGTTCCCACACTCCTCAAAATATTGGCATCTCTCCCGGTGAGTAGAAGCTGCTGCAGAACGTAGCTTCTCGACACTGAAAAGAGTAAAAACTTATTTGAGGAACTGAACCGCTGAAGAGCGGCTTAATGGCATGGCTCTTATGTCTATTCAGCGGATGCAAGTCAGTGTCGATGAAGTTATCACTGTGTTTATGGAGAAACCACGACGATGAAAATTGCTGCGTGAACAAATCTTTTCGGCCAAGCTGAATGCTCGTTTTTTTTCTTCTTATGCATTGACTTTTTAGTCTTTTACTGTATTGTAAAACCACTCGCAATGTCATTCTTTAACATTGCTTCCTAAACCGAATATTAGCGTTCTGCATCTTTTGTGTCATGAAAGCATCCGTGTTTTGATTCTTTGTGGTTCATCAAAATTGTTTTCCCGAATATGTCTGTTTGTTCGTTTAAGAATTGCTGTTGTAAAGTGGCTCACGTTCTTCTCGCACGCCTGTTGTTGAGACAGAGTGTGACAAGTTGGGTAGAGAAAGCGTCCGACATATATTTTTTTACTTGCCGCACATCCGTAAGTGGGCGTCTGTTTCCTTTGCCTTCCTTCTTTTTCTTTTTGTCACTCCTCTTTCCGTCACTGACTCTGTATGGCCCTTCTTGTCTACTTGGTTGGAAAGTATTCTTTCTCGGCCCACGCACGAGCTCACTGCAGTGTCAAAAACTTGCTTTCCATCTCGGATTAACTCGCCTCTTGTGCTGCATTCCACTCTGTTCTCACTCTCATCTAATATTAAGCGTCTTCTATATTCCCGGGCAAGTTCTTTTTGGCATTGTGCAATAATGACCAGGCTATTATTGATGCTTTTGTCTCCCCCATCCTCCTTATTTAATACCCTGAAAAGGGCCTTTAAAGGTCAATAAATGATTATTATTATTATTATTATTATTATTATTATTATTATTATTATTATTATTATTATTATTATTATTATTATGCTGATGGTGATGCTTTTCTGCGAAGAATTAGGCCTTGCCCCACCCCCTGAAAAAAAAAAATCCTGGCTACGTGCCTGCATACGGTACTCGTAAGCGAGATCGGCCTAAAATTTGACGGATCATTTTTGGAGCCTCATTTATATACTGGAATTACTCTTGCAGATTTCCAATCGTTTGTGAGGACAGACGACGATAATGAATTATTGAAAATTATACAGAGGTACTTGGCTGTCCACTGCACGTATCTTTTCAAAATGGCATTGGGTACGTTGTCCGGCCCCGATCCTTCTATAGTGACAAGATTTAGGATGAGGTTCAGTACTCCCGCCTCCTTACGGAGGCGTAAGGGGGCTAAGTTTGTCTTTAACGGTAGCCTAATTTTCAGATGTTTTCCCGTCATCGGTTTGAAGACAGAACAGAAAGAGTTGTTCAGAGAATTAGCGCTATCTGTGTTAACTGAGGGCGAGACCAAGGGTTCGCTCGACGATTGAGGTTCAAGGCAGTTCCAAAACTTGCTCGGATAGCTTTTTAAGAGCTCTGTAAGCGTGTTGGTGTAGAAGTTTGACTTGACGTCTTTTATTTTATTTTTCATATCCCGAATAGTCAAGGTAAGGTCACTTCGGGTATTAGGCCTATGTGAAAACTTCAATGGTTTTCTAATACCACTTTACGATTCGCGTGGATGATATCACGTGATATCCAATTATTGTGCTTCCTCGTTCTTTTAACTTTATGGTACGTACTTCGACACGCAATGTAATATGATCGTTTTGAATTTACGCCATAATGTTTCGATGTCTGTTGACGGATGCACAGGAAGTTCTTCAAAGTCTGTAGTCGATTATGGCATTATCGTCTGCGCTAGTAAAGTCCAGGTAAGTGATGCGCTGATGAGATGGAGTTGTATTTTTTGGGCAGGTGCAGTACATAGAATAATTTTGTGATCTAATATACCATCGATCAATTCAAGCTTATAGTCTCGTCTACAGGGAAATGATAACTCAAGAAAACTGATTGTGTGATTGATAGATTTGTGGGGTTTAACGTCCCAAAACCAGCTCTGATTATGAGAGACGCCGTAGTGGAGGCCTCCGGAAATTAAGACCACCTGGGGTTCTTTAACGTGCACTGACATCGCACAGCACACGGGCCTCAACATTTCACCTCCATCGAAATGCAGCCGCCGTGGCCGGGATTCGATCCCGCGACCTTCGGATCAGCAGCCGAGTACCACAGCCACTAGACCACCTTGGCGAGGCTAGCTAAAGAAAACTAAATCAATTGATAATGAACCGGTGAAGTGAGCGAATAGCGAAAATATAGTGTGGTTAGAGCCCAAAAGTAGTAATCTGTATGACTAAGCACAAGTGAAAGAGCCTAAACGAAACGAATAAAAATTTTAAACCAAGAGCTGTAGGCATACGCATGTTGTGGAAGTTGGAGTAAAACCACTCGATTCAGAAGACAGCGCCCATAGTTGTGGGGTTTCGTAAAGTTCGCCACGCTCGCGGAACACACGGACAGTCACGCCTTCGGGCAACCAAACGCGTGACTAAATTTGAATTGATCGATGGTATATTAGATAACAAAATTATTCTATGTACTCTACCTGCCCAAAAAGAGCCAGGCCTGCGTGGAACCGCAGGACAGCGACAGCGTAAGCTGGAGGAGCGGCCTTCTTAGAAGCCATTTCAAACGTTTGAGGAAACTAGTGCAAGTAGAGGTGGTAGGTATCCCCTTCGCCATAACTCTTATGATTTCGCCTAGTAGGGAAGTACCCACTACGCAATAATTACGGCGGTATTACCCTCGTGGTTAGTCGGACGTCGGCGACGCCGGATTTGATGTACTGTGTGTGTGTTGTATGTTGTTTTATGCATTATATTGGCATTGTATAAGGTTATTTAGCGTATTCCCAATGATGTATTAGATTCGGCTGGCGATATCGTCGTTTATGATCGTTTTGAATTTACGCCATAATGTTTCGATGTCTGTTGACGGATGCACAGGAAGTTCTTGAAAGGCTATGACAAGAGACTATGTGCAGTTATACAGATTTGCACGTTATAACGTGCAAATCTGCTCTGAGGCTGCCTTTTTCTTTTCTGTTTTTTTTTTCCTTTTTTTTTTGTTACTGGCCCTACCCTGCTGAGCTTCAGCTTCCCTATGTCACTGGCATTGCTTTTCTTGATCGGCTTTGACAGTCTGTCAAAGTTCCTATGACACTCCGTAGCGGTGGCGTCCTGAACCATCTGGACTCTTTCGTGGCCTCTGCGATCGGCTGCGGCAGCGTGCCGTTGCTGCAGCCGATCGCGGAGGCCACGACTGTTTTGCAGAACAACAGGCTGGGATTATTGGCATATATAGTTTTCCATAATGTTTAAACAGCGCTAGCAAAATGTGATGGTGACAAAGACGGTATCAGCGACCTGTATGTGTTTCTTTGCCCTCGACTCGTTTTGGTAGCGCCGTTTAAATATTATGGGGAGTCTTTGCTTTCACCTAAATCTATGTACACAAGCGCTCTTGCATTTTGTGACAATAGACCGATCTCACCGCGAGTTGTACTGCGCCACCGCTGCCGCAGTGAACGCCGGTACTTGGTGTGCTCGGATAGTTCAGCTGTGTATGCTGCTGCATCGGCGCGCTGTGTTTACGTGCTTTGGTTGCTTTATTTGGACGAAACGAGATGGTTCGGCTCACGTGCTGTGGGTTGGAATGCTACTACAACAGCACGCAACAAAACGGCCGCGGATTTCTCGATTTCCCGAAGAATATCAAGCTTAGACCCGAATGGGTGCGACATGTCGGCAGAATTGAACAGAGCGATATGTACGGCTCACTTTTTGTTAAAGTTGTTGGTGAATTCCGTGTCTAATGTACGAAGTTATGGCAGTCTTCTAGTTCGTCAAAACAGAATTGCCGCACGACTGATGAGCCGATAAGCAAATGACTATAATGGTCTACAGCGTGTGCTCGATACGATCGCTGCCTGAGGCGACAGACTGGACACACTTTTTTTTTAAGGAAAATGTTGGTCGATAGAATAAACTGACGTTTAAACTGACCTTTTACGAAAATCAATGACAACTGCCAATCGTTTAGCATGAACCTCTGTACGAAGCATGCTTAACTGCATGTATACAGCTCATTCCAATGCGCGGCGAAAGATCAATCGTATGTTTACATCGCAGCCAGGGGTACTCGCAGTATATTGCTGTTCCCTTCAACCTCTGATAAATATTATGAGTAGAAGGTACAGCGGCAACAACGGCAACAAAACCTGGCATCGTATGCGCGTTGGCGGATCTTAGTGAAGTAACGCGCGCTGCTTTCGAAGCGGAAAATTCTTTAGCGACGATATCGGCGCGGAGCCCTCGGGGCCTATACTGCCGAGGGCGGCCAAAGCGAGCTGCCACTTATCCGTCCCTCGTATGCTCAATGTATGCGCCCTACGCTGAATAACACAAATGCAACGAATGTTTTCTTATGTATGTGATTTTCTACGTGTTTTATTTATTTAATGTAAAAAAGACTAGCCGGCACTATGAATGTTCCGACATCTCCTAAGCAAGATAAAATAAAAGAAGCTTTTCTTAAACCATTCGGAAGGTGCCCGCAGCCTCCTCGTAAAAATCGTCGAAGCGAACACCAAGTTTCAATAACAGAGCTGTGGAGTACTGCGTCACGTTCCTTTTCCAGACCACAAACGTCGATACGTATCATTTCAACGCCTCCCTCGTTTAGTTACTCCGTGAATGTATGTGAACATTCATAGTAAAATAGAAGAAACGAGCCTCCTCAGTTTTCTCCGCGTAAATTGGCGCAACTTTAAAGGTCGCGGATAGCTCTGAGTAGTTGACCAAGTTGCTTTCCGTGTACTACGTCTTGTATCACTTGCGTGCCGACATTCCCTGAAGTGCACTTTCGTCTCATGACGAATGGAACGCGCTTTCGCGTTTTTCGTTTCTATTGGCGCAGCGAGTGTGGCAACAGCAACGAGAAACGGCCCACACGCACCAGCTAACGACGAGACGATCCGCGTGCGCATGTTAGCAGCTGTCAGCAGCCCGTTTATTACGCAACTTTAGAATGCTGGACTACAGCTGAAACAAAAAAGCACATACGTTGACGTTCGCGCGCAGTTTTCCACGAAGTTTTATTGTCGGTCATGAGGAGGATTTGTGCAACACGCTGGATCATCCTGACCGTGCACGCAACGAGCAGCCGCACCAGCTGCGCTCGGAGTACTCCAACTAAGATGGCGGCAGCGCTGCTTCCGGAAACTCGATTGATTGATTTGATTGATTTGTGGGGTTTAACGTCCCAAAACCAGTTCTGATTATGAGAGACGCCGTAGTGGAGGGCTCCGGAAATTTCGACCACCTGGGGTTCTTTAACGTGCACTGACATCGCACAGCACACGGGCCTCAACATTTCGCCTCCATCGAAATGCAGCCGCCGCGGCCAGGATTCGATCCCGCGACCTTCGGATCAGCAGCCGAGTGCCATAACCACTAGCCCACCGTGGCGGAGCGTTCCGGAAGCTCGCGCGTGCGCATATCGGTCTATTGAAATGCGGACGCCATGGTCCGCAGTCGGATCAGCCTCCTTGAACTTAGTAGCACAACTCTGTAGCGTCTGAGCTACCACGGCGGATTTGCTCGTGATCAAGCACACTGTCAAAGAGAGAGGGAGATTTATAAAACCTGGATATTGCCTGAGGTATTTTTTTTTTCTTTTTATTTGCTCGCCAAGCGACGAGGAGTAGCAAGCGCCCCAACCTTTGTTATCCCTCTGTGTCACTAATACAAACAAAGGGCGGGTAGACAGTGCCAAGCGCTTTGGCCGTTTAACTTACAGATGGGGAAAGGAAGCAAAGGTGCGGAAGAAAGACGGAACTAATAACGTTCACACGATGGCGCGTGCAACAAGGAACACAACACATACTTGCCTGCCGTGTCGGTGGCGTGAGAAAGGACGATCCTCCCGCTTGTATATATATACAGTATGGCAGGCGCAGCGTAATAGCGTTATTTACCCTCTGTAACGAAGGCGGCCACGAATTTACAGAGTGGATTACCTCGATCAGAGTTATGCTTTCTTCAGTTACAGAGTGTAGCAAATAAACGAAGATACAGGGCGAGGGTCCAGAGCTGAAATCTATATAACGGGACCTCCGGTGAGTCGTGCATAAAACAAATAGTCTTATTGGCATCGCAGTAAAAAAAAAAAGTAAAATGTACCAAAATAGCAAGAAAACAAGAGTAGGAGGTATTTTTTATAAATGTGACTTTTTTTTAATTACAAGAGAATTCCTACCTCGCGTAACCGCGCTGTGCTAACTGCATTGTTCTAGTTAAAGCCTCTCTTTAACTTGTGTTTCATTCGCCGACAATAGCATTCTATTGTAACCTGCTACAACCAGGGCATCAGCATGAACGATACGCTAGCTGGTGGTGAACAGCAAGTTTATTGGCATCGGGTTACGCTGAAGGGAAAAAGAACAATGATATCTTGGACTAACAGCAATGAGGAAAGGGAAAGATTGTGTCTGAATAGTGTGCGTAGAGCTTTTGCGCACACATAAAAACAATACAGCATTCATTCCCTCTTAATTTAGTACTGCTGTACAGGTTTCCGAGTTCGTGTCTATCGCCTTAGGTTAGGTTGTTTATCCTGGGGGATGCCTCGATGTTGGAACTTGGTTTGGCAGCAAAGCCGGTCCATCTCTCTGGCCTGTTGGGATATCTTCTGTCGCGGATGTTTCCTCGTCTCCCTTGCGTGAAACTGACGATGACGGAACATCTTGTTAGTCGATGACGGACCAGTGCACGTTGTGTCAGGTCGGTCGCCCAACACTCCGTCTGCAGTAGCTTCCCGACCCGTCCTTCTCGAAATAGGAGCTTCATGACGGTGGCGGACTTGATCAATGGGGGGGTGCACCACTCAAGCTGCTGTTTCGACTTTTACCATTCTGGCTTCAGACGTAGACTGCACGTGACCTGGTGCCCATTTTGGTCCGGTGCCATAATTCAACACATATACACTGGTGCCTGGGTTGACGGCCCAGTCGTCAGGGCCTGTCGATGAATCAGCGGTCCTGGACGGCACGCGTGTGTCCAACCGTGAACGTAGTTGGCAGCTGAGGAGAATCTCCGCGGGAGACTTCCCTTCTCTTTGGGGTGTCGTCCTGTAAGTAAACAACCGCATTAGGTTATCTTCCAAAGGCCCTTCTATAATATTGTGCAACTCATCCTTACAGTTCGAACCGCTCTTTCTGATAAGCCGCTCGATTGCGGACAGAATGGCGCTGTACGCAAGTGCACAATATTGTTTCTTGCTGCGAACGTGGCGAACTCCTGGCTTGTGAATTGTGTGCCGTTGTCGGACACGATTGTGCGTGGCACCCCGAAACGGTAGAACGTACTTCGCAAACACCTAACTACAAGGTGCGCTCGCGTGTCATGGCCACTGCTTCAATCCACTTCGTATGCGTATGTACCACAACAGGTATCATTTAGCCTGCTATTGGTCCTGCATGATCAATGTGGACCCGAGGCCACCTTTCAGCTGTTTTTGGCCAATTTCCTGTAGGTATTGTCGCAGGCATGGGCAGGTTTCGTGCGCAGTTTGGACAGTTAGCCGACAGATCCTCTACATCCCTGTCCAGAACCGGCTACCAGAACAACGACCTCGCCACTAGCTACATTGACGAAGAGCCCTGAGGCGTTTTAGGGGCGAAGCTCCTCTTAGTCTAACCTTGTCACGCGTCAGTCGTCAGGCGTAACCCGCGTGCCTCCCGGCGCGGGCCTCTCTCTCTCCCGGCGCGTGCCTCTGCTGTCTTGTGAGAGAGAGAGACAGAGAGAGAGCGAAAGGCGCACGTTGGCTATGGAAACGCTCTTTCTTAGAGGAACGCTACCAGCTCGCAAAGAAGGAGAACGCGCCCTCACCCGCGAGAGACAACGTTGGCGCAGGCAGCGTCTCCAAGCGAGTTTCTTGATTGAGAAATACCGACTGCTCGCGTTGGAGAACCGTTCACCAGCCACCCATATATATATATATATATATATATATATATATATATATATATATATATATATATATATATATATATATATATATATATATATATATATATATATATATATATAGGCACTGGATCTTGACTTGCAATGAAGTGCCGGTGGGAGATTTCACTTGTGCATAGTTGAACCATGAGGATTCGTAGCGTGCGGGTTAACTAAATTAATCCGGAACTCGGCACGATCTACGATGAACCTCCCGAGCTTCGCCCACTCATCATCATTCACTCCGTGGATATGCTGTAATTTTTATGCAGAGGCTGTAACATTCTATTTCGTGCCTCGGCCGATATCACGACTCGACTTCCCCAGTAGACTGTAGTTGATGGGCCCGCGACAGCTCTAGCTTGCGATAGAAAAAAAAAACGGTAATAGCGATCTCTTCATTCCTTTAGCCGTCCCGCGTAGCCCGGATTGAAAGAGTCATAGCGCAACCTCCTCTCGGTGAGTTAAGCATCCGGGAAGGTCTGATCCACGCGGGGGGATGAGTGCACGTGTGGAGCACTGGAGGGATTTCTTGTCCAAGAGCATGTTGTCCTTTGGTGAGAAACGAAGCAGGTGCAGTGGATGATGGACTTTCAATATATGGCAAGCGAAATCTGCATCCATTTGCGCTGGTGCTGACCGGCGGGTCCACAGTACCCGGATTGGACGAGTGCGCGAGCCAATAAGGCGGTTCACATCTGAGGCTTTATCTAAGGAGCCCGTGACGTTTCGTAGCTCCCTAACAGCCTGTGCGGAATATATGTGGAACTTCAATCGATGTGGTGATGTGCGATATAGACGGGGCATAATGGCTCTTAAGCCGTCCCGTACAGCTCTGCCAATAAAAAGGGTAGAGGCCCCTTAGTAACATACGAGCATGCTTGTTGCTCGTCGGGCAGCTTGGGGCCTACGAGGCTGGTGAGCGAGATGCATCCATCGATAGCTGCATCTACGTAAGCCTCCAGAAGGCCACCACTGGCTGTGACGGCAGGCTCTTGCACCACACGTTGGTTGGAATGTCGCAGGCGGTTCAGAGAACGGTTGTCGCTGGCTTGTGCTCTAAGCCATCGTGGAACTTCCGGCGACGATGCGGCGAGCTGTGGCTGTGTCGAATCGTACTAACGACGCCGATGCAGGTACGGCCTGTCTCTTTAGACGGCAAGTCATACGACGCTGATGCGCAATTTCCTCGAACGTGTTCAACTGTGCTTCAGCTTGCAGGGTTGGAGTAGGTGTGATCCGAAAGAGGCACGTGGTGATACGCATAGCTTCTCGGTCTGCGGTCTCAACCTCGCAACGTAAGGCGTTGAAACTGGGCTTACTTCATAAAGTGAAATGTGAGCGCAGCTGCACGCGTCTGCTTATGTGCACTTACATTAAGCAAAAAATAATCTGGAGATACATGTATGCACGTATAGTTACAGAGAACTCGTTATTTTCGACACATACTCTGTCTCCATGAAGCACCCCTCGTCAAGTCCTTGATGATCATGAAGCAAGCCTTATGGCAAAAGAAATAGGTTTAGGCTGTGTTGCTGCACCAACGCCTGGTTCTCAAATGAGGGGGGTATTCTCAGGGGGAGGGGGAAAAGGAACAGAAATCTCGCACACGATGCACGTCAAACCTAACTAGAAATGTTTTCTCGAACTGCACGAACGTACATGTCTATCTCAAATTCTTTTGCTCAGAGTATCGCCACACAAACACGTGTGTGCAGCTGTGCTCATATTTCGTGTTAGGAAGTATCGTAATGGTCCGTAATCACACACACACACACACACACACACACACACACACACACACACACACACACACACACACACACACACACACACACACACACACACACACACACACACACACACACACACACACACACACACACACACACTATCTATCTATCTATCTATCTATCTATCTATCTATCTATCTATCTATCTATCTATCTATCTATCTATCTATCCAAAACACTATTTTTTGGACTCCTTGGACCGCGAAATCCTAAAATTGCAGTAGTCGGAAACAACGAATGCATGCTTTTTTCTTTTTTTTTTAAATTCTCTTTTCCCTTTATGCTAAGAAAAGCGATTGCGATGAGTGCTACCTGGTAGCCACTGCATACAAGCCACTGAACTGAGGTCAACGAGGCTATGTAGACTGCCTCGCAGATTCGTCGCAACTACCTTTCAATAATTAAAACGTTTACAACGCGTGCGTATTAATGATGTTTTAATTGCTGGTCATGGTGGATGCTCGTGTGTGTAATTAAGGAACACACTGTTGTTACAGTGGCCCCATCCATGACCTTAAATATTTCATTGCATCCTTGGTGATGCAGCAAAGCTGACTTTAGAGGGAAGCGCTACGGCTGCAAACAGATTGGCAGATTCGCCACACGTCAGCGCAGTCTCAAGGCTGAGGGATATTAGAGAGTTTTAGTGTTGGGGGCCTACAAAAAGCACTAGGGGTCCTGTGTTACTGCGCTCTTTTGCTGTCTCCATACTACCGAGGGAAGCACAAAAAATGCACAAACGTGCGCACGCATTGCCTCTTGGGTATCCAGCACTAAAACTATTACATACCCAGTAGCAGCAGCTTCAAGTAATGCTGCATTGTGTGAGTTTTCAGCCATAAAGTCAGTGAGCGTAAAACCGTTACCTCCTTACTGGTGAAAAAAATGCCGCCCGCATCTTCCCACGGGAGTAATTGCGTCGCAGAGTGGTGGGGGTATCGCGTGAATGTTGCGTAATTGGGTATGGTTTGGGAATGCTTAATTGTTATTTCGTCTTTATTATTCTTATTTATTTAATGAAGAAGAAGCGAAGGCAAGGAGTGTAAAGTTAAAGTGTGTCTTTATTGCTTGGTGCCGTCGTTGTATTGGACGGCACCAAGGTGGGCGCTTGCGTCCACGGGCAGCGTCCGGAGCCGCGTCTCGTTGACGACGTTTGCACGCCGCTTCTCGCTCACGTACCTGGGGTCTTAAAGCTCGCTGCGCACATTTCGCCGCTGCTTCTCGTGCACGAAGTTCGGAATCCGCAGCTCGGCGTTGCCGTTTCGCAGAAGCGTCGCGCTGCCCGAGTGATGGATTGAATTCCGAACGCGCGCTCCGCCGCTTATATACACACCGCCCGCGTTCGAGGGATAGGAGTACGGGGAGAGGTCCGCACCCCCACTGCGCATGCTCGGCTTGCTGAACGCCCGGTGGGCCGGCACGAGACGAGCCGAGCATGCGCAGTGGGGGTGTTGACGGCGCCGCCGCCGCCGACGCCGAAGCGCGACATCGTGCGACTAAGAAATGCTCCGCATTTAAAAGCTGGGTGGGGAAGAAAGAATGCGTGCCGGAGCCTGGAGTGTATAGAGAGCAGAGACTGCAGTATAGTGCAACACCCGTACATAACGAGGAAAATAAGGAAAGGAAGGTGTAAGTGCAGTTAGCGACGCACAGCGGTGCGCGCCGCAGTCGGAATGAACGGTGATTGTACTGAGGAATACGACAAAAGAAGTCCGCATAGCCTATAGGTACATGCGGGGACGCCCTCGATCCGAAAACTTCTCCAGTCAATTGCGAAGCGAACTAGAGAAAAAAAAAAAGCAAGAAGGAAGAGTAGAGAAAAAGGAAAAGACTTCACATATAAACTTTCCTTCTTACACATGACGCGAAAGAAGGCAGGGAAAGGAATCAACAAAAGGGAGGAAACCAAAACTGCTGCACTTCCTGAAAGGCAGCCGACTGCTCAGTCAGCACCGAATCGCCTATATGCTCTTTCAGCTGATCGTGCGTGCTTATGGTTCATCGTTTTCTCTACGGAGGGCTGCCTATACAACTGTGCCCTTTCTTCGAAGAGGGGAAAAAAATGTTATTCTTCCTTCTAGCGCTCAGTTAGAGCAGCTACCGGGAGAAAACTCAACTTGCGCGGCAAGGCAAGAGCCAGGTATATAGACCGGCATAATACTCGATATTTTATAGGTCGCGCAACGTAGCTATAAACCAAGAACTCACATTCGCACACCGTCGCGGTCTCGTGCATCGCGCCTGCAATTCAACTCTACACCGGATTGTATACAGTACCTGTACATATGCATGGTGTTCCAAGAAATGTGGCCAAAAATCTTATGAATACAGAAAATCACATACTCCGCAATTTTCGCGGGTTCGCACAGCGGCAGAAAAAAAGGCAACGTAGTGCATACGCAGCGGAGTGGGCGCGTGCATTTGGGTGCATATGACGGGGAAAACATACGTTGCGATGGAATGATTATTTTATTTCTCGTCGGTGTGTAAACGAGAGAACCTAAAAATAAGAAAAAAAATAAGAAAGTCGATCACTTTTGCTGGAGGGGAGCGAGCGAGGGAGGACACAAGTACAAATGCAGCATTTGGAGAGAATAAGCAGATGCTGCGTATCCACGGAACTGTCAGTCGGCCAGCGTTTGTTTTCACCAACGCAAATACAACGGTGAAAAGCGAGAGGCGGCGAAAAAGCTGCGGGATGCTGCAGCTTGACTGCAGCCTGCAAGAAGAGCGAATAATGTTGTATCGCCGCAGATGTCACGCGCTCCCCGAGCGAAATAGCCTTTCCGGCAGTGGACTTGAAAATATACTGATGGTGGTGGTGGCGGTGGCGGTGATGATGATGACGATGATGATGATTTACGTTTCATGTCTTTAATACGCCGGCGGGGATGAAATTTTGTCGCGCTTTAGCACTAATGTCGAGTTCACTTTGCTGAAGTTAGCATTTCAAACATTCGTAAAGTATTCGAAAAACATTCGAGTTTACGAATAACGGCTGTGAGATTTGGTATTCCAAGTTTTCCAATATTTTCACACCATTATGGAATTATTTAGAAGGCTCCTGTAAACAAAGTCAGGCATGATTGCTTTGAAAAGCAAATTTCCCTGCTTGGGCGGAGATAAAATCCGGACCCCGAAATAAGCATTCTTCGGCGACGCCACGACGGCTCTTTGGCAGTTTTTTCTTCGCTATAGATGACTGCAACACTACACGGCGTACTTTTCATTAAGTATTGTATCAAATATCATGAAAGAACAGGAACATGAGCCACCGTGGGCGTCGAGGGAGCTTGCTCGTTTGACTGCCTACAGGGTCCCGGGTTCGACTACCACGGACGCCGACAGATTTCCTTTCTAAATCCATTAATTGACTTGGGTTTGTAGCAACCTCAGTGAGAAATTTTTTTTTGAATGCGTGCACTTTTTACATGAAACATAGCATTCGTGTTAACTCCGACAACGACGTCGGATTTTTGGACTCGTGCCTGATGCAAGGCTGCCGCTTTAATAAAGGAAGTCGCCGAGACATAAATGGTGGCGCGTTCTATATGTTGTCGAAGGGAGCAGGACCTACCGCGCAATTTCCACTGAAATATTAGACCATCGGATAATGAGCGCGACTGCATTTCATGTGGCACCGCATGGCGATTCTCATTAATGAGTCTGCTGAAGCGAGCTTAGTTGCTGACGTGTGCTCTCTTCTATTCGCCGGCAAGACGCGCTGTCTGGAGAGTTATGCCGATAGGACGGCATGTTAACTTTTGAGCGTACATATACATATTCGCTACACGCTGAAGTCATATCTATAGATGTGCGATCGGCTAAGTAACATACGTAAAACATGAAAGGGAACGAATGCGGCAATGTTCGAACGTGTTTGAAGATAATGAGTTTATGTTAGCTTGAGTATCAACGAGAATTCGTCATGATGTTGAGTGACTGTCCGCGAGTGAGGGTTGACGTATAGTACGAACGGGAGTAAGCGCTGATGAGTGTGGAAGGGAGTGTTTTCATTATAGCGGACGCCGACAAGTGCGAATGAAAGCGAGTGTGAACATGAGTGTTGGCGAATATGAATGGACTTGGGTAGGAGCTTGAATTAGTATGCAACAAAAAAAAAATTGTGAAAGACTGTGATTCAGCATCGAGCTATTTAACCAGTCTGTGAGTGGATTGCTTATGCATGATCCACTTGTAAACGCTGTCGCATATAGTACGGCTGTGATGCGCTAAGAAATGCGGCGCACGACTTTCGCATTCATGCGAACTCGGCTAATGCAGGACGCGGCCGCTTTAGACGAAATGGTAGAGACATCGACGGGCGCAAGAGAGGCTGTCGGCGTTGACGTAGAGCTTTTTGAGCGCATTTTCAGCATGGAACAGGGGATGTCCGTATACTAAACGGATATCCTCCGTAACGAGCATACTAAACAGACGCCGCTGTTCTACTCGCTTCGTCTGAGGCGACTGCGAAAACTATTTGTTTGTGGGCTTAAAGAAGTTGGACGATGTCGCGCTAAACTCCGCTGTTGGGTCGCCTGATCCGCAACATGCAGCGTTGAGTCACCTGATCTGTCGTTGCGTCAGTAGGACGACAAGTTTTGTTTTCCTTCAGAAGCAACGCTCGCGCCAGACGGCACGTCTGTAAGGTTTGTTTGATAAGATTAACGCATTTGCTGAGCGTGACGGGGGATCTCCCACCGAAGTCCGTTGACAGCAGTTGGTCACACCGCTGACGTAAACGCTGTACCGTATATTTGTGCATGTGTGTGTGTTGCACGTGTAAACTACGTGGTGGGGGGTCATCAGCCGACCAGGGTCAAATATTCAGTCAACACACGCGAGAGCGGCTTGCGGTCGGCCGCGCAGGTGCATAGCCGGGATGCCATTTCAGGTGGGCGGCGTTCTGATCCCCTTTTATGTACATTTGTGCGTGTGTGTGTAAGTGTGTGTATAACATGCATACGTACAGACTCCAATCCCTCCCCTCCCCCCCCCCCCTTTCTCCTCCTTGGTTACGCCATTGGTTGGTCGGTTCGATTGCGTCGACTGATCACCGCAACAGGTGGTATAGTATACTGCCTTGTAAACCCGTTTATTATTCTTTGGATGATGGTATGCTTTCAAATTGTTACATTAAGGCAGTATATGCAGGCCGCGCACGCTGCGAACCGTGTTGTCGTCGCGGTATATTTTGATAACGCTTGCCGTGTTAAAAAGGTCATACAATATGAATTAAAAGTTAGTTATCTTTTAGCCGGATGAATAACTTCGAGGAGGCAGCTTTAACCTTCAAAAATGAGTAGCCTTATTTTGATAATTTCTGTAAAACCATCAACCATACACTTTAAATGCATATTTCCATGGGTTGCAATAATTTAACGCAGGCGCAGCCCTTGGGCGGTCTAACGCCCCCCGCACTTTCCACACTGGCTACCGGCCACGGCGACCGCATATCGATGGGAGCTAAATGCACGAAACTCCCGTATACTTGGACTTGGACGCACCTTAAAGAACCCCAGGTGGTGAATATTACTCCGGAGCCCTCCACTATGAAGCGGGCCTCATATAATCATAACGCAGTTCTGGCGCGTAAAAACCAATCAATTATTATGTCCTGGCTACTGCACTGAACTAATCATTTTCTACGCCACGAAAAAATTCGCTTGCTTAGAGAACTGGCTAAAGCTCACGACGATGAGTGACATACACATGATCGCATTTCAAAAAAAATAAATCCCTCGCGAAGCGCTGTGGCAGCACCAGTGGCGACGTGCGCACACTGTAAATATTTTGCATGCCGTGGAAAGTTTACCCACTAAGCATACAAATGACGTATGCGTCACCTTCTGAATGATACGCATGCTGCAACTTGCAACATAGGCATGCGCTTTACCTGTATGGCGTGGACGCACGCTATACACTTGGCACGAGGGATAAACACGCATACTCAGTAGTGCTTAAATATCACGACGTATTGCTCCCGGAAGACGGGGGTTCGATCCCTGCCGCGGCAGTCGCATTTTCGACGGAGGCGAAAACGCCAGAGGCCCGTGTAGTGTCAGACCTGTCTAGGAGGCGTTAGTAGTGTACGTCTTCAGCCGAAATTTCAGGAGCCCTCCACTACGCCGTCCAGAGGACCCGCGAAAGGGCGGAGGCTCAAGGCCTTCCTGTCCCGTCGTGGGTGCGGCCCGCGACCGCCGCCACCTTCCCCTGAACAAGGGAAGGAGAAACGCGCGGTTCCTCAGGACCTCAATAAAGTTTTCAATCAATCACTCAACCTCCACTACGGTATGCCTCGCAATCACATTCATTTATTCATTTATTAAAGATACCTTCAAGGCCCGAAGGCACTACAGAAAAGAGTCGTTGTTTTCACACACAAAACCTCAGCAATTATTATTATTAACGCAAGGTTGCAGTGTAAAGTCAAGAGGAAGCTTTCATTAGCTCGAGGCTAACTTGTATTTCTCTCTTTAAAAAGTGTTACATGCAGAAAAGCTCGACTGATACAATTCACGCAGCAATCTCAAATGAAGCTGATTGCATCTGAGCGCGAACGTAAACACATATTTAATTAGAAGTAAATAACGTAGAGCGTTTTTAAAAATTGTCGAAAATCAGTAGCGTTTTACAAGTAATAAATCAGGAACAGGATGGAAGTTTGCGAGTCTGTAAGCCTGCATCGAATACAGATACTGCAGAAACTATACCTGTTGGAGCATCTCAACTGCACACAATTATACTGCAAACGAAGTTACAGATTGCATGAAATTCTTGCAACACATAGATGTTTATGTGAAAACTCATTATGAATAAATTATTAACAGGCACCAAAGAAAGCGTATAGCACATCAATTTTGTCTCGCTCGATGTATTATTACGTTCAGTTTACCGAACTGCGGTATCAGTTCCAGACCTAACTCGATGGTTGAGTTAGTTAAAATTGCAATCTTCAAATGTTTTAATAATTAATGGCGTAAGTTAAAAATTCGGTTCCTGCGGACACAGGCTTTTAATGCTGTTAAGTTCACCAAAACTGCTTCAGTGGTTTCTGAAAAAATCGATTTTCCTGCTCCCATGTATTTCGACAATCATAACAAGGCCGCGCGAAGGTTTCCACTTACGGTGCCATGTTGCGTCGAAAACATTTTCAGAAATAATGATACAAGTGTGCATTTGATATTGCTTTTACCCGGAGAAAGAAGCCAAGGACGAAAACGTTTCTGCATCATTATTTTTCTACCTCCTGTGCTAACTAATTATAACTGTGCCGGACCAGCTAATGTAATTTAGCAGTACATTCTAGGCAGACTAATTATAACGATCAGTGGTGGCAATGCAAACCAAAAAATAAAGAAATACAATATGGAGGAGTCGTGTATATATACGGTGGACGGCATGAAAAAATTCCAGATGTTCTTTTTTAAGGGGAGGAAAGAAATAAACGATGTCACAGTGATTTGACACTGTCGAAATACGTAACATACCAATACGTTCGGCAGTGGCACATTCAGTTAGTGAAAGTCTACTATTATAATTTGCTTCATCACTGTAGCATCGTTTTCTAAACGAACAAGCTTCTCAGTTTTCCTCCTTCAGCATCTTACTTAAAACGGCAGAACATTGTTTGTAAGATAAATTACAGTATGCACTTACACAGTCAGAATAGTATCACCAAATAGCTTTCTTAATATTACTCACATCAGCGCATGAGTTATGGCTGCACTTCATATGAAGCCAAGCCTTCACGATCACATAGTAGCCCTCGCTGTACAGTCAGTATTGATGAGTACAGCACATCGCAAAGACACACACACACACACAGAGAGAGAGAGAGAGAGAGAGAGAGAGAGAAGCAAATCCCAATGGTCGGCTGTCAATCGCAGCCTCATTTTTTTCTTCGTGCAAGTCTACGTAAATAATCGCGATATAAATAGGCGACGTTTGTATTGAATACTAAGTGCCGTATTTATGACAACGCGAGAAAAAGTTGGAGTTAGATGATTTTTTAGGGGCGAAGCTTCTTAGGGTCGAAGCTTGTACGTCGTCGCGCCGTTGTAGCCACGCCGACCTATTACTCGCCAACCTGGGTTGCACGACGCAAGAAGCCGTGTACAAGGCAAAGGAGAAGGTGGCAAAGATGTCACGCACCGAATTTGCCAACCTTCCCAAAGAGATTCTCATCGTCCCTAACAAGCCGTACATGATCACCACCCACATCGACGTCATCGACGGACTCGTCAACGGGGCGGTGGGAACTCTCAAGGTGTGCGAACGAGGAGTGCTGCACGAAGAAGATGAAGACTGTATATGTAATCACACCGCCCCGCCACGGTGGTCTAGTGGCTGTAGCGCTCGTCTGCTGATCCGAAGGTCGCGGGATCGAATCCTGGCCGCGGCGGCTGCATTTCGATGGAGGCGAAATGTTGAGGCCCGTGTGCTGTGCGATGTCAGCGCACGTTGAAGAACCCCACATGGTCGAAATTTCCGGAGCCCTCCACTAAGGCGTCTCTCATAATCAGAGCTAGTTTTGGGACGCTAAACCCCACAAATCAATCAGTCATATAATCACACCCCCGTGTTTCTGTGTCATGTCTTTGTATGATGATCGAGTGGGCAAAATCTAAGGAGGATTCACGGTTTACCAGATTACCTCCGGAGCTTCGCCCACTAATAATCATTCACTTCGTGGATATGGCGAATTTTTTTTTTTTTTTTTTTTTACGCTTTCTTGCTCAAAGTTTGCGCACGCAGACAGTGCACCCCATAGAGTTTGCTACAAAATACTAAAGGGAAATGTGGCGCTAGTGCCTATGGGCGGTCCAAAAAAGGCAGTTCAGCATTCAGCCGGCGACCGAATGATAGGCAGTACATAAGTTTACCTAGTCTTCGTTCTTCTGGCTTCATACGGCTTTGCGACCCCAAGAAATAGGCCATTTACGACAAAATATTGCGTTATAAACGGAAAACTTTGCAATAATGATGCGCTTGCACGTAACTTGCTGCCTTTTCGCGGTTAGAAAAATTCGAACGCTAAGAAATTGATGAGTATGGTGTGATAACGGCAACGTTACATCATCTACTTTCGCCTAGATTTACCAGCACCTATAAAGGTCTAAATACCCGATATAGTTGTAAATTCAATTTTCTTATCTAATAAATGAGGTGTTAGCGTTTTCAAGTACGCGAAATATAGTACGCATCTTCTAAATGTGCATAAGTGGGAATTCACTCGCTTGTTCAAGTGCCGGGTCAGTGCTCTACTGCATTTTTACCAACTATATTGCTCACGCCGCTGTGCGGAGCAGAAGCACAGTATCGCCCGGCGTTTGGTGGTCGCGTTTTCTTGAAAACGCGAAGCTAAACCAAAGAGTGGCGCTGTGTTTAACTGCATCGGAAGCGGCCTCTGAGCTCACTTTTTGAGCATCATCTGCGGGTTGTTTGTTCGTTTGGGGGGGGGGGGGGGGTTAACGTCCCGAAACCAGCTCTGATTATGAGAGACACCGTAGTGGAGGGCTCCGGAAATTTCGACCACCTGGGGTTCTTTAACGTGCACTGACATCGCACAGGACACGGGCCTCAACATTTCGCCTCCATCGAAATGCAGCCGCCGCAGCCGGGATTCGATCACGCGACCCTCGGATCCGCAGCCGAGTACCATAGCCACTAGACCACCGTGGCCGGGTGCGTGTGCTTCTGCGGGTGCGTGTGCTTATCCAGTTGGCAGCTGCTGCGCACAATAACTCCGCGCCTGCCTGACGCGTTTGCTCGGCGTTGAATCGATCACATAACGCGAGAGAAATGCCGTAGTACAGGGTATACGAGCAGCCATGTCACAACGAATGTGTAACCGTGAAAGCGGCCCCGCGCTTACAGTTTCCGTCGCGTTTAATACAAGAGGGGAAAAAAAAAAAAGAGCAGCGAAACCGCATCAGTAAGGTTCGGTAAAAGCTGCTGATATATTTCTGAAGTTGGGTCATACGGCATCGCAAATAATTCGTGTGTGGCCGAAAACAAACAGGACCTTTGCAGAAAAAGGCACGGCACTACATCACTGCAAACTACGAGTCACGGTCTGATGCATGTTCTCAACAGCCGCTGCCATAGAGGTTCCTACAATATACTGGAGGGAAATATGGCGCTAGTGTCGAGGGCGGTTCAGCCAGCATGGGAACGATGGGTATGACATGGGTTCGCCTATTCTTCGTTCTTCTGGCTTCATACGGCTTTGCGAGTTGGAAAAATGGGTCGTTTACGACGTAATATTGCACTAAATCGGAAGAGTTAGCGATAATTATATACGTGCACAGGTAGTTGTTGCTTTTTCGCGGTTAGAGAAATACCGAACGCTCATATATTTAGCAATATTATACAATAATGGCAATGGTGCCTTCTCTACTTGTGTCCAGATTTAGCAGCGTCCATAAAGATTTAAGTTCCAGATATAATCGTGTTCTAACTTAAAATAAATATTGTTGCTCTTGTAAGTGACGTGCGAATGTTGCCCAGCCACGGTGGTCTAGTGGCTATAGCACTGGGCTGCTGATCCGAAGTTGCGGGATCGAATCCTGGCCGCGGCGGCTGCATTTCGATGGAGGCGAAATGTTGAGGCCCGTGTGCTGTGCGATGTCAGTGCACGTTAAAGAACCCCAGATGGTCGAAATTTCCGGAGCCCTCCACTACGGCGTCTCTCATAATCAGAGTTGGTTTTGGGACGTTAAACCCACATAACAACGTGCGAATGTTTTCAAGCGTGCACAAGGTAGGTGCGTCTTACAAACGGGCTTTCGCTCGCTTCTTTAAGTGCTGGGCAAGTGCTCCACTGCATTTTTAATATCCATATGGGTCAAGCCGCTGCTCGAGGCCGTAGCATCAGTGCAGTATCGCTCAACGTATGGTGATCGGTTTTGAGCAAAAACGCGAGTTAAATAATACAGCCGTGCCGTTAAACTGCGTCGGAAACAGTGCCTGAGCCTTGATCTGAGCTGATTTTTTTTTTAGGGGCGAAGCTCCTCTTAGTCTTACCTTGTCCCGCGTCAGTCGTCAGGCGTAACCCGCGTGCCGGGAGGGACGCGCTCGCCCTCGGCGCGTGCCTCCCGGCGCGTGCCTCTCTCTCTCTCTCCCGGCGCATGCCTCTGCTGTCTTGTGAGAGAGAGACAGAGAGAGAGCGAAAGGCGCGCGTTGGCTATGGAAACGCTCTTTCTTAGATGAACGCTCTACCAGCTCGCAAAGAAGGAGAACGCGCCCTCACCCGCGAGAGACAACGTTGGCGCAGGCAGCGTCTCTAGCGAGTTTCTTGATTGAGAAATACCGACTGCTCGCATTGGAGAATCGTTCACCGGCAACCCATATATATATATATATATATATATATATATATATATATATATATATATATATATATATATATATATATATGCACTGGATCTTGACTTGCAATGAAGTGCCGGTGAGAGATTTCACTTGTGCATAGTTGAACCATGAGGATTCGTAGCGTGCGCGTTAACTAAATTAATCCGGAACTCGGCAAGATCTACGATGAAACTCCCGAGCTTCGCTCACTCATCATCATTCACTCCGTGGATATGTTGTAATTTTTTTTTTTTTGAGCGTCGCCTTCGGGTGCGTCTGCCTATCGTCCAGTCGGCATCTGCTAGACACGATAACTGCGCGCCTGCCTGTGCGCGTTTGGTCGGAGTTCAATTGATCAGATAGCTAGCACAGATATATGAATAGTATTTGTCACAAGGAATGTATGTTAGCCGTGAAAGCGGCCCCACGCTTGCAGTTTCTGTCGCATCTGATACAAAAAGAAATAGCAAAACCGCATCGCTATAGCTTTGCGGGATGCGGCGCAAACATTTAAAAAGTTAGGTCAAACACCGCGGCAAATAATACGTGTGGCCATGAACAAACACGGCTGAAAGAGACTGCACGGCACCCGGACCTTAGTAAATGCGGCAGTCTGATGCTGTCTAGCAGTAAAGCTTGCACTATATACGGCGGCTGCCTTCGTAGCGTATACGAAGTGTAGTAATGTCACTCGCCTCACTAGAGCTACAAAGCAGGAATAAGCAAGCCCACCGAAACTTTTCAAGCCGCATGCATGAAGACTAGACAAACCCCTATTCTTCCCTATTCAGGACTCGCCACGGTGGTCTAGTGGTTATGGCACTCGGCTGCTGATCCGAAGGTCGCGGGATGGAATCCCTGCCGCGGCGGCTGCATTTCGACGGAGGCGAAATGTTGAGGCCCGTGTGCTGTGCGATGTCAGTGCAAGTTAAAGAACCCCAGGTGGTCGAAATTTCCGGAGCCCTCCACTACGGCGTCTCTCATAATCAGAGCAGGTTTTGGGACGTTAAACCCCGCAAAACAACAATTCTTCCCTATTCAGGGAAGAAGAAACGATCAAAAAGAAAAATTACTTACACCGTGAACGAAAGAAAGCCCCGCGAGAAGTGGAAGAGGGGTAAAGGGGATAGCAGCATTCTGGGGTATGCAGGTGATGTATGCAAAAGTGCAGACGAAACTAAACCAAAATAAAGTGCCACTACTTTGAGTGCAATGAATAATAATTTGATGAGGGCTAGATGGTTCATAATTAGAGCAGAGGAAGAACGTGTTCGTAGACACCGTAACAATGTCAAGAACGGCTACGGTAGCCATTCAGTGATCTGTAAGAAGTGCGCATGCTCCGCCTTGTTCAATAGAACCAAGTTTAGAGGCATGGGGAAAACCAAGAAGGAGAGGGAAACCGTAGAGGCCTTGTCTATTCGGATCGAAGGTGATAACTGCTTCAGTGCGCCCTCTCTTCTGCTTTCGTAAAAAGAGATAAACTTCCTGAGGGAAGCATTATGATTGTACACGGGAATTACGTATGATGTGCGCATGTGTTCTATGGTATTGTATAAATGGCTGGTTTTTCTGTAATAAATTCTGTTGGCAGTCAGCTCTTGTCCTGTGGTATTCGTTTCTTTCGTTGTCCCCGTTCCTGTCGCGCTGCTTTCTTTTTTTTTTTTCCTCTGCTAGAATTTGAGTACACGCTTTCCCGACTTAAGTTATTCAATTAAATGCTTGCGTAAATCACTGTATAATACTACGGGTCAAGCGAACAGCCCAATGAGAGTCCATGTTTCCTCAGCTCATTTCGCTGCAGTGGTCCTAACCTGCAGAGAACATAGAAAAAAAATAATAAAAGGCGGCATCAGAAAAAAAAAAGAAAAGAAACGGTGAAAAACGAAAAAAAAAAAAAGAACAGATGCGGATATAGGAACACGTGCGACAGGACGGCCGCAGTGTGCATTTCTGTCCATGCGTTTGTGCTGTGCGCGGTGCATTTAATCTTCAATCTCTACGATAAATCAACTAGCTCAGACTATTATTTTGCTTTATGGAAAGACAGCTGTTCCAGTGAAAGCCGGACAGATGCCAGAGCGCTGCATTGCGGACGCGCAAGTGTGCGTATGCTGTTATTTATTCATATTTGGACTGCCTTTTCAGGACTAGGAAAGAAAGAACCACGTGGAAGGTCATGACATCTTCATCGAACGCTTCCGTGCCGGCGTACCCGCTTAAGGAACAAGCGGTGGTACTTACTAACCTCGAAGTAGTAAATTCTTGTGACAACGTTCACTATCTGTTAAGTAACTGCAGAAAGTAACTGCCTAGTCAGCCGCTTTACTACCAGGACGCTTACTACGCGCGGTTAATACCTACAAGAAAATCGTAACACAACGTTAGTGACTTCACTACCATGACAGTTACTACCTTGGTTTACGCCGATTCAGTTTGTATATGAGCCGTTTGCATTCCTATAGCAAGTCGATTCTGTTAAGAAGCATACTATAAAAAACGGCCATTTTGTTAAAACAAATAATACCTTGTAATTTCTGTATGTTCAATTTGTACAATAGTTATTAATCTTCAGTTAATTACCTTGGTAAATTGGTAAAGTGACATGTTGAGATGAAAATGTACATAGAGGCATGTGCGAACCATAAACGAGAACGCACACATGAACAAAAAATATCAAGGTTTCTACGCGACACATACTTTAACAGGCCCCGCCAGATTGTCTAGTGACATTGGCACTCGCCTGCTGCGGCTGCATTTCGAGGGAGGCGAAATGTTGAGGCACGTGTGCTGTGCGACGTCATGCACGTTAAAGAACCCCATGTGGCCGAACTTTCCGCAGTCCTCCACTACGGCGTCTCCAATAATCATATCGTGGCTTTGGGACGTAAAACTCCAGAAATTACTGCATACTCTAACAGCAACTTCAGGACCGTTTATGGCCCCATTATGAGCAACGCGCGTACCGCTGAGCAGCCATGAATTTAGGTAAGTGTCAATGTTCTGGACCCAGGTTCTGCTTACTGTTTTGCTCATACGTGTTCCACAACATGGCATAAAACTGTTGTTTCAACACAATGAAGAGAATTATACATTGTATAAATTTTGCGTAATGTCATCGCAGTTACAGAGCGATATACCGTGGCCAGCAGAGGTGCCTTATATAACGTATACTACCCGTCACGTAAGCAAGTAGGGAGGTTAACTAACTCTGACATGGTACGTAGTAATGAAAGCGTTTACTGTATACCTCGCTCTGTTTATAGACCTATTCCACCCGGCCTACGTCACGAAGATGCGGTGGCGCTGTCGTCGGGAGTTTTGGTTTCGCATGGTAGGCAACCGCCGGCGCGCCTACCGTAGCAGCCGCTGTGTTTTCGCTGGTGCGTGCGCTTCTCACCGCCGTGAAATGAAGAAAAAAGTGTTTACCGATGACCTGCGCCGTGGGTTGGTTGCTCAGCAACGCACAAGATATGTGCGATAGGTTTTTATCGGTTTCCTGCTTATGTCTGTCTTAAGGAAAGGGACGAACCTGTAATGCCGGTTGTTTGGCGCATCGGTTATGCGCCAAACATTTTCGTCACGGTTAAGCGAATGGGTAATTATTTGGCATTAGTGCGGCTTGTTTCATTTGAGAGAAATAGCATTGTCACAAGTTTGGCAAGTGTAATGCTCGACACCAAATTTCTTGGCATAAACAAAATGCGGACACAGAGCGATGACGCTTACCGCAAAGCGCGCACGACGTTAGCTTAGCTCGATGTGTAGAAGTAATCGCGGTCGCCGTGTATTATTGAAGTGGGGAAGCTATACATACGTCATACGAATTTCAACCACTCAAATGAAACAAATATATAAGAGCTTAATTCACGTAGCCGTGAGCGAAAGGCCGATTACAGCGACGCTTTTGCAAATTGCTTGTGGCTGCGATAGCATACACACGAGAAGTGTCTTTGGCAATGCTGTAGTGGTTACGATGCGCTTTAATTTTTTTTTTCGATTGTCAGACTGCTCGAATGAACTACACGCTTGAAATGTGCCGCGTCGTCACAGGACTTCACGCCGTCACGATCGGAACTCAGCGTATGGGCAGAGCCGCAAGCCGCGGTTATGCGCCTTGCTGTCAGTTATTTGAGAGCCTTGTCCTTGGCTCGTCATTGCATTTTTGTGTGTGTGCGTTATCACAGCCGTATTTACATAGGTTCTAGCGTCACCAATATGGCATGCTTGAGTTACATTTGTTTTTGCGCAAGGATTTCGTGTAGGGATTAGAGGCTTTAGTCCGAAACAGTATTTTAGCTGAGGCATCTTCAAGTCGTATTTAAACAAGTCTCACTGTTGCAAGTGGTTCATCCTTGCGCCAGTTACCGAATTAAAGCATACGCATGAAGCGATGCCGACATGATAGCTCGCGATCGTTCGCATCATGTTGCAAGGTGCTTATCCTTTCAATCAATTTCTCACATCTTGTCATAGCTGGTCGTCAGCACATTCTTTTCTACATTCATCGAATGCTTCCTACAGAGCTAACGCGACTTCATCTCACGCGGCTGCCCCTCGAAAACTGTTGTAAACACCCGTCGGCGCTCCGACGCCCCGTGCTCGGAGGAAGCTTTCGCACGCGCTTCGCCGGCGGCGGTGGCGCGACCGTGCGGGGCCGCGGCAAGCGGTGGGCGGGGCCTCCGCGCCGCGACGTCGACACAAGCCCTGGTTATATCGCCGGTGCCTACCACTGTTTACCAACATGGAATAGGTCTATATAGGCCAGAATTCGCATCGCCTGTAGAGGGCAGCCACCTGCGGCTAGGGGCTGCGGGTAAACTCTAACGCGAGACAAAAGTAGCGTGTGGCTCATTCTTATATAGCATGCTTGCCGCCAATGTCCGCACGCCACCATCAGTGACGTCACCAAACACGCAGCCCCTGTGATGACAGCGCTGACAGGTGATAGCTGGGGTCAAGTTCATGCAGGCTTGCTCTAAATCAATTTACGACAGTAAAGCTAATCTGGCCTACAGCAGAGTCAGCAAAACGTAAATTGACAAAGGGTATGGTAATTATGCTACCATTATTACCGTTTTGCCAGAAATAATTCATGAGGCGCGCTCCCTATTGGAGAAATCCAGAGTAATTCTGACGACCTCGGGTTTTTCGACGTGCACGTAAATCGAAGTACACTTGTGTTTCCAAAGTACCATATAGCTACTATACTGCCACGGCGGGTACTACCTTCTCACTGCCTTTTCTTAATTAAGAGCGTACAATTTTTTCTATATGTCTTATGCTTTAAATCTACAGTTTTTATTTTTCACAGTAGCACATAATTGGCTGGCTGATCACACACTCACGCCAGCACGCACAGCTAAACGCGCGCGAAAACGCACGCTGTTGCTCCAATAACCGCCTAATGTTTGGAATTCTATCCTTTATTGGTTCCATATAGTTACATCAAAGACATGGCAGATAGCGATCGATGCTGTAATGGGAATGTTCCTTTCCATGGGCCTTTAGCGGGGTCACCATCCAGCACGACATGAAAAGATTAGCATGCATATATCTTAAAGGACGTCTCGAAAAGTGCACCTGCACGATCTCCTTTTATTTCTGACACTATGCACGCTTTGGGTATTCACGACCTTTGGCTCTAGCTGCGATCATCATCATCATCATCATCATCATCATCATCATCATCAGCCTGTTTAGGTCCACTGCAGGACGAAGGCCTCTCCCAACGATTTTCCAATCCACCCTATCCTGAGCGAGTTGGTTCCACTTTATGCCTGCAAACTTTTTAATTTCATCGCTCCATCTAACCTTTTGCCTGCCTCTTACGTTTTCCCTCTCTTGGTATCCATTCCGTTGCTCTTACTGTCCATCTGTTATCTTTCCTCCTCATGACATGTCCTGCCCAGGTCCACTTCTTTCTTTTAATTGATATAATAATATCGGCTATTCCTGTCTGTTCTCTGATCCATTCCGCTCGTTTTTTATCTCTTAGCGTTACCCCCAACATTTTTCTTTCCATTGCACGTTGCGTGCTCCTTAGTTTCATCTCTAGTTTTTTCGTTATCCTCCACGTTTCTGCACCGTACGTTAGTACAGGGAGAATGCAGTGATTGAATACTTTTCGTTTTAGTGAGAGCGGTAAGTTTCCAGTCATGATTTCGTAATGCTTTCCGAATGCGCTCCAGCCCAACCTTATTCTACCAAGAATTTCTTTTTCATGGTTAGGAGTTCCTGTTATTAACTGTCCCAGGTATACGTATTCGTTTACACATTGTAAGGGTTCATTGTTGATTTTAAATTCCTGTTCCTTAGCTAGGCTATTGAGCATAACTTTGGTCTTTTGCCTATTCCTTCTTAATCCAATTTTAATACTTTCCCTGTTTAGGTCATCAATCATGTCTTGTAGTTCGTCTCCATCATTGCTAAAGAGCACAATGTCGTCTGCGAATCTTAAATTGCTGAGATATTCTCCGTCTATTCGAATTCCCTTGTCTTCCCAGTCTAGACGTTTAAAGATTTCCTCTAAACATGCAGTGAATAGCATCGGGGATATCGTACCTCCCTGTCTCACACCTCTCCCGATCGGGATTTCTCTGCTTCTCTCATGTAGGAGTAGTGTGGCTGTGCAATCTTTGTATATGTTGTTGATGGTTTTCACGTATATGTCCGGTACCCCTTTTCTACGTAGAGCTTCTAGAACTGCTTGTATTTCTATCGAGTCAAATGCTTTCTCGTAGTCGATAAACGCCATATAAGGAGGTTTGTTATATTCCGCGTACTTCTTAATTACTAGGTTGATAGCGTGGCTGTGGTCCATTGTCGAGTAACCTTTCCTAAAACCAGCTTGTTCTCTCGGTTGATTAAAGCCGAGTGTTTCTCTTATCCTCGTAGAAATTACTTTTGTAAATAGCTTGTATATTACTGGGAGTAGGCTAATTGGTCTATAATTCTTTAACTCCTTTATGTCACCTTTCTTGTGGATAAGGATTATATTCGCATTTTTCCAACTGCGTGGTATACTACATGTCTTGACACATTTCGTGAAGAGCGATGCAAATTTTTCAAGTACAATATCTCCTCCATCTTTAATCAAGTCGGCTGTTATACCATCTTCACCAGCTGCTTTACCGCGGGACATGCCTTTGACAGCTTTTTTGACTTCGTCAGCGGTTATACATGGAATATCAGTGTCCTCCTCAGATTCTATTTCTATTAAGGTTGTATGGTCTGTCTGAGAACTGTACAGTGCAGAGTAGAAATCTTCTGCTACTTTTACTATTTCGTTGAAACTGTTGATAACGTTACCTTGTTTATCTTTTAGCGCATGCATTTTGTTTTGCCCTAAGTGCGATCCACAAGTGAGTGCAACTGTGGTTACAAATTAGAATATCTGCATGCAGTGAACCACTTCTGAAATGAATTTCATAACGATGACACTAAGCTTTGCCGTATGGATACTACTGTACAATAGAAACACCTTTTAGTATAAGCATTAGAGGTCATTTGAATGATATGAATATTTCCCGTGCACCTACGCGGCGGGGCGTTCAAGAGCTATCGCCACTGCCTCCGTGCCAGATATGTCGTACTAGCATTGATGATTACAGACCGTTGCAACAGTTTTGCACTTGCCGCCGGACTTGACATGTCAGCCTCGCAGGCCAAGCACTAGCTGCTGCGGATTTAGAGCATTCACATATCCAGCCAACAAGCTGTCCTGCTTCGGCTCGGCTTATAAAGATAATAATAAAAAGAAAGAGAGAGAATGGACACGTACCGAAGTGCTCGTGAAGTGCTAGCTAGCTCCACTTCAGTGCGTCTCGACATCTGCGATAAAGCGAGTCAGAATGCGTCGGGACAGTGTTTCACAATACAAACCTGCAGCTCAGCGCTCAAGTGTTTGCGGACTGTATTATCAGCCAATGCTTCGCGTTTTCTGCTGTTTAATCAGTACGATTTCAATGGACAATCGCTATTGTGCACATCCCGCCGCACAGGGTGCACTTTATCTGTTACATTGCAACTGCCAATTCAATTCAACAAAGAACGGCAACGTTTTCTAAAGCCCCAAGCTGCCTTAAAATGCACTCATAAAATGAGAGCCTTATAAGCTATCGTTCTGCAATAGTTCTATTCTTTTAGGTGTCAAAACGTTATTGTCTGATTCTTTACATATAAAAATGATATTACGGCGAACGCGTTTGCCACGCTCTGAGTGCATTGTGACCGTCAGTTGTAGTGTTGAGGGTTGCGTCGATCATATGAAATACAGAAAGACGCGGCTACCGCTTGTAAACTTGTAGTCAATTTAACTATACTCAAACTGTATGAAAAAAAAAATGGATAGTAGCGTACACTTGGGGTACAGCTCACGGGGCTAGTCTAATTCGTGAGTTGCATGCAGGTGCCCGAACGGTGTGCAAATTAACATGCAAACGTAAAGTAAGCTTTACGAGGGCACAGAAAATTTCGGTTTTCATGCTTGAATTTTGGGAAAATATTCTGTCCTCGGGGTGACGCGAAGGTCGAATCTATACCGATAGCATTTGTGGCATAAAGGAACGTTCTTACAACTGCCAGTCACGGTGATTTAGTGCTACAATACTTCAAAGTACCGAGCCCGAGGTCCCGAGTTCGATCCCCATACGGATATTGAATTGTGGACAATGCAAAACCAATTAATTGTACGAATAATCTTTGGTGCCCATCTCGTCATGTCATCTGGCCATCAAGTCATCTGGCCTACAGAATAAACCGGAGCCACATACCTCGTCTCTCATAACCCGTTGCGCAGTTTCAGAACTTCAAACGTTACAATTTAACATTATGCTTGTAACGAACGGGCGGGGGGGGGGGGGGGGGGGTATTCTACAGCGTACGTCACTTTAAGCACCAATTTTGCACTTCGCTGCTCGACTCTAGATGTCGCGTTTTCATAACGAAAAACAAAACAAAACAAAACAAAAAGCAAATAAAGAAGTGGAAGGCCGTGGTATAGCATTCTTCATTGAATGCCGGCTCACAAACCAGACAAAAAGAAGCTCTATGATAACGAGCGCGAGTCCGAATACGGTTGAAAAACAATGAATAGACAATAATGAAAAGCATGAAGGGAAAATTCGGGCGACCAAGGCACTGTCACTTTTGCTTAAATTCCAGTAAATGAGTATGCCAAGAAATAACTCAGCACACTTTAAACCTCCTTCTTTGCTTCTTACGTAAGCTATAGTGAAACAACACTCATAAGTCTTCGTTTCGGGCTCGGTCATCGCTTCGAAGCAGCGTTCCGCCTACGCGACAACCTCCAACGTCGGTCATGCGGTCTTGATGGATGGATGAAGATCAAACGAAACACGACAGAACAAAAAGAGAGAGGGAGGGGCAGCTATCATTACGTTGGCTGTTAACGTTTTACTCGTGTTGATAAGTTCGAGCTTTGTTATAGTTATGCACGCTTCTGGTTTGCAGTGACACGCAATACCAGCGTTTTCGTCCACTCGACCGCTGCAACGCTGTAGATATACTGTACGGAGAGAAGTGAAATCAGGCATCGTGGCCAAGTTTCGTAAAGTCAACAAATTTTTCTTTAGCACTCAGGAATCCGAAAATGCGTCCTTTAGTTTTTGCCAAATGCCTTCATGTATGAAGTACAAGACTATACTGTGACATCTACTGCAGTTTTCTCAGAGTTGGCATCGAACTCTTCAAATTGAACACGTCAACCGCTTCACGAAGGCTTCAGGGGTGCTGTTCAAGAAGGAAAAAAAAGTAGCGAGAGGGGGGGGGGGGGAAGGGGGGAGTAATTGGTGCTTGTCCACGGCTGCCCCCCGAAAGACGCAGAACGTCACGTATTGTGCTTCTACGTGGATTTTTATCGTGCTCAGCGAAACGGGTGACGTTCCTGTGTACGGTCACACGGTCAGCGTGGTTACTAAAGAAAGAGTACTGACGCAAATTTTTAAGGCCACCCGTGAATGCATATGCGAAACGTAACTGCGGACTGAATTTCAAACGCATAAGATTTTATGCAAATTTTGAGCTGTTATTGTTACCTATGCTACTTTCTTGTTTGCTACGTGTCAATTTCTGCGCACTCTTGCTGTTTGAGCTGCTCACCAACGGGAGCTCCGTCTACCTTTCAGTGCTTTTAATTTGGCTCTTAGTTCTTCGATTTAGTTCGAGTGCGGCGATTTATCTCTTCTTCCTATATACTATACATACCGTCATGTTGCATTCCTCGTCGCATTTTTGCTTATAATATAGCGTTTCTATAGTGTCACACCTCTACAGTCCTTTTCTTGCCTTTTTTAAACAACGACAGCAACAACAAACAATTATTATTATTATTATTATTATTATTATTATTATTATTATTATTATTATTATTATTATTATTATTATTATCGCATTGCGACCGACTGATGTGTAATCAGCAGGTTTCTCCGACGCGTCACAGCACGCGCCCGCTGGCGGAGAACGGCGCGCGCCAGCAACGCCCAGCGCACCGCTCTCGTGACGTGGCGGCGAGGGAAGGGGAAGCGGTGTCCCGGATAAAAGCCGGAGTCGGATGCCCCGGCTGCCGGTGTGCGCGAGGCGACAGCGGAAGATGCTGCCGCGACTCGTGCTGGCGTTGATGTGCGCCGCCGCCGGTGCGGCCGGCGCGGAGCCCAAGAAGGTCGACTGCGACGGCCGAACGCTATCGCCGTATCTGTACCGGCTCGAGATACCCGACGTGCTCGGCACGAGCAACATCACCCTGTCCAAATACCAGGGTCAGGTGCTGCTCGTGGTAAACGTGGCCACCTACTGAGGTCTCACCTGGTCCTACTCACAACTGAATGCACTCCAAGAGAGGTTCGGGACCAGGGGCTTCACGGTGCTGGGATTCCCTTGCAACCAGTTCGGCAAGGTGAGCGCGTGCCGTCGTGAGGACAGCGCTGTACTTGCGCTGACCAAGGCGATTCTTATCGCCGTTAGTAGCTGCTGATTAGAATCACGCTGTCCAATCGTCCTACAGCCCTGAGAGCGCACCGACGTGGCCGTGGGAACACGCTTCCAGTCACGACGTCGTGTGGTGCGCTTTACTTTGTGGGAGGACGTACGCGTTGTGACGCAAGTCTAATGTGCTGCTTATGGAGCTTGGTGTGTAATAGTGCAACGCAGATTCCTTTAAATGCGCGTTCTACAAAAGAAGAAAAAAAAAGCTAATAGTTCGAAGTAACGACGTCCACTAGGAGGAAAGTGACTACGCACAACCGTGCCCTGTCCTATTCTTCCTTATATTTATTGTGGACGTTCTCGTTTTTCGCAAGGGAGGAAAAAAACAGGTCAAATTCGCGCTGTTTTTGTGCCAAACTTCTCATGGCGATGTAAATAAGAATCGAGAGTTTGTTGCAGGTATATTCATGCGGGAGTGTAGTCAGTCGAACAGTTGGCAAAGCGTGCAGCTGCTTTTTCAAGACGCTGAACGCCGTAATTTTTCAATGCTTCAAGGAACTGCAGTTATCGCACCTCGGGTGCTGAAACTTCGCAGTGACTATTGGCACAGCTGACATGCAGAGAGAGAGGAGGAGTTAACGGCAGTTGAAGATTCAAGTCCTGCTTGCTTCAGAGAAAGTGTTTGAGTGAACACGAACAAAAAATTAAGACTCGAGACCGGAGGCACAAGTCAGGGATATATATATATATATATATATATATATATATATATATATATATATATATATATATATATATATATATATATATAAGTTTTAATACACCGAAAAATAAGTTGTACAAGGACGCACATTTGGGCGAGTTGGTGGTCAATCATCATGGTAAGAGCAGCGCGAACTTTCCTTCATTTGGCCGCCTCGCGTTCGCATTCCGCGCTGCTCTTACCATGATGACCTAAAGATAAGTCAGCAAAAGTAGACCGTAAGATTCGCGAAAGTTCAAAGCATGTCTACGAGATCTGATTGAGGTTTTCCGTATATATATAAACGAAGCCGAATAGCTTTCGAGTCTTGGCAGATTCCTTTGGTGGGGCAAATTAAAAAGATGATTTTACAGGTAATTCAGATCAGTGGAAACAGTTTGCTACCAAAATCACTAGTAAATATTCTGACGCTACTGCCGTTCAGTAAGCACGAGGATCGTGTTGAGTTCATAGATTTAATATTACGAACTGCTGGTTTCAGATGTGCTTGAGGTACTATTTGCCTGAATTTACGAACCAATACGTGTGTCATAAACATAGAATATCACAACATTGTGCATGCAGGCACTATCAATTCGGACAGGACGCAGTATTTCTTTGTTGAAAACGATTTTTAATGCCAACCATGAATCTTTTCTTTTTTTGAATAACAACGCAAGTTCTCTTACCACAATGTGCTAACAAACCCTTCAGTCTCCGCAACAGCGCTGATACCGCTGCCCACGGCATGCCCATATGTGCAATATCTACCGCAAAACAACGCAGCAGTTACAGCGAAAAGTGTTGCTCAGCCCGGTTACTACGTCATGCATACGGTATTTACCTGCCGTTATACGCGCCAATTCTTTCCTGCCACTTAACTACAGAAATATATACTGTAACACTTTAAACTCGAACGTAAAAGCACTGTGCGCCTTTTCTTCACACCACTGTGAGCTCAACTTGACAGATCGACGTGCGCAGAGCATCTCAGCTACTGCTGCGATACGTGATCTGCAAATACACTTCAAAGCAGAGTGGCACTTCCCTACCGCTTTGTCTGAACTGTTTACTTTGTTGTAGTACAAAAGGGATAACGTGAAGAGCGCAGGCTTTGTTGCATGGTGCGAAATATGGCCGATCCGTCGGGGTTACCGCCTTTATAACTTCGAGCAACGATTGGTGGATTATCCTGCGACGTATAAAAACTATTCCTCAGTCACCACTGCTGCCACTTATTAAAATGAAGCATTGGAGACAACATATGATAGCTCCCGCTGACCAAATTTTTAGCTGTTTCTGGAACCATGCGGATTGAAAAAATTGAACAGCACTACAGTATTGCCAGAACGCGTACCATAATTAGGTCTGATTAGATATTTTTATTCGATTATATTGCCCATAATACGCGACCGAGGATACAAAGCTGCGTCCACATTTAACACTTGAGAAGAGCACCAGTTTGGAGATAACGAGTCTTGTAACTCGTGCCAAAAGGCATTGGCGTACTCCATGTATCCCATTCGCGCGATGTCTTCTTTGAACACTGCAAGTGCTACAGCCACGTGGAACACGAAAACAGGAATGTCGAACTCTGGCCAGCTCCGAAAGTTGAATATGTGCTCTAATATCGTTCAGCGAAATTTTAGGCAATGAGAAGCTTATAGACGCGGCTATCGCAATTTTTTTTTTACTTCCAGCGAGAATTATATTTAATCGTTAAGTTTACCATGTGGAGACTTCACGTCACCCTATAGCGCAACACAGACGCCGACAGAAAAGACGGAACTTAGCACTCGTGTCCCCTCTTTTCTGTCACGTCTGTATGTCTGCTCAACAGCGTACGATATACCAACTGGCACATCAGCCTGTTCCTAGAAGCGACTGCCATTGCCGAAACATTTCGTACTGTGCATGAAACATTTCCCATCAGTTTTTTCCTGAACGGCGTCGCCAGTATGCCTGCTTTCACGCATACTTTCTTTCGCTGTCGTCGCGCTACCCGCACCTTCCGCGATCAGCACCTCTGCATTCGTGTTTATGTTCTTTCTTTCTTTCTTTCTTTCTTTCTTTCTTTCTTTCTTTCTTTCTTTCTTTCTTTCTTTCTTTCTTTCTTTCTTTCTTTCTTTCTTATTATTTCCTCACCGAAACAACATTAACCTACATGGCGCTATTTAGTCGCTCCCTTTATTAATTAAGCTTGGCTGCCCACAGGATAGCATATTTCAACGTGACTCTCTCTTATTACGCATTTCGCAAGGAACAGGCATTCAGGCTATAACGTGGTGGTGCATCGTCGCTAGTGGACGCGCACCGTATGCCTGGAGCCGAAGCAGCCATCTCAGTGCCTGTGGATAGCAGCGCAGCTACCATGGCTCAACGACGTGCTATTACATATCTCTCCTGGCCGATCCCAGAGATGAAATTATGCCACTATATAGTCGAGGCCCATTACTTAGATGTCGACACGGTCCATCCTCATCTATATTTAAAGAGTTATTTCCATGCCGTCGTGCGTAAAAGGGGAACTTTCCGTGCACGAACAGCGGGTGCGTGCTGCTATCTCATCGCGACGAGAGAGACGGCCGTTCCCACGTCCCGTTGTTCCTTCACTGTTTACCATGAACGATAATTGCTTGTAGAAGTTCTATAGCTATCCTCGGCTAGCTTTCCTCTTCCTGCCAATGAGTGCCACAGGTTTTCTTTTGGACACGAGTAGTATATATAACGAATGGCCCCAGATGCCGTTCTATACCGTGCTCACTTCCCATGTGCCTTCGGCCATATATGTAGGTCGGCAATGAAAGCAAAAGACCATCCCTCACGAAATATATTTGCTGCTCACGGCTCATTCGGACTCGGGCTCACCAAAATGTTGCTCAGCAGGGCTTACTGTAAGGTCTAAGTCACCAATATTCGGATCGGCCGGGTTCACTTAGACTCAGATTTGCCAAAATTCTGCCCAGTCCAGCGCACTCAGACTCAAAATCACCCAAATTTACTCGGCCAGGCGCACTCAGCGGTCAGTATAACGAGTCTACTAATGAGAGGCCTTAAACGATGCCTGCAACTGCGAGGATGTGAGCGGCGAGCTGTTGCTTTCTCGCACGGATGACAGCGCATTCCCACGTTTGCGAGTTTGGCAGGCTCCGGCTTTCTTCGATGTAATTTCACCTTCCGTATTTCGGCGCGTGAGTTATGGGCGGCGTTCGTGGGCGGCAGTGCGCGAGCGCCATTGCGCAACGATACGACAGCAGACTGTGGCAGCTGGCAGAATGAACGGAGGCAGAGGGCGTCATGTTAGGCCGAACTCTTGTCCCAGCTGGCTGCGTTTCCGGTGGTTGAAAGTGCACTCCCTTCAATGCACACTTATCTGTGTGCCAGAAAAAAGAGAGGAAATGAGGTTGACAAATAGCTGAAAATTTAGAGAGAAAGAGAGCGCGAGAACCGTGGACAGGTGCGCGACCTGGTGGCCGATTATTGCGTATTAAAGTCGTCATACGAAGCCCTACGCCACGCTCCACCCTCAGAGACGGCAAAGTGGTGAGCTTTTCAGTGCTGTTATCGAGCACCCGTTACCGGCCCCTCCTGAACGACATTCCTTGATATTCGTCGTAAAATGTAAATAAAATTTGCAGTTGCGTTTTCTTAATCTCCCGAGCGACCTAATGCGTAGTCCCAAGCGAGCATTATTTCTTGTCGCATTGCAACCTACTTGACGCGCAGTGGAAACTTTGTTTTATTTTTCCGTCCATCTCGCTTTTTCGTGGAGTTTCTCGCTTACCGCACGATACTTCTCTGCACTATTCACTCCTCACATCCCGATGACCCCTCGTCGACAGGGACTGAACTGTTCCCGTGGAAAACACTGTGCTCTACATAACCGTATCGGGACAGAGAGATACGCGGAGCCGCTTAATCACAGCGTCAACACTCACAGCGATGATTAATTTGATTTGCACATTGGCGAAGCACTTCAAAACAGGGCAGCTTATAAATGTTCCACCATTTTCCTAACTGTTCTTATCTCTTCCAGACTGTGCCAAGCGGAAAGAAAAGAATGAGGAAAAGAAAAAAGAAATAACACGATGGAAATGCTATTTGCTCTTGAAGTGAGACTCGCAATTAGCCCAGGCTTATACGCTAGCTGTCGTCCATGAAGCCTCGGTCACGCCAACATCAGCGAGAAGTAGCTCACGGCTGTGATTCTGCGACTGCATGTGCAGGTCGTACATCACTCGTCGTGACTTCGCCGCAACATCGGACGCCCGAGAGCATCGTTCAAACCGCGTTCAGCGCCTTCTCGACGTCTCTCGCGCTTTCGACGTGGTGCGAGCTGTCGCACTATGCACATCTGCCATTGACAAACGGAGTACATGCACAAAGCGGTGACCTTAGACAGACGACGAGCACACAGCGCAGTTCCGGTATAGTTGTTTGTCGAGGTACAGATGAAATTATTACGTGTTTCACTTGAGCCTTGTCGGTGCCATCGATACACGCTCCATTCCTAAGCGGAAGCCGGCGGCGCAGATGTATTTTCACGTATCAGGGAAGTGCTACGGGATGCCCGCTAGAAATGTTCGCGACGGTTCGAGACATTTTAATGGCGATATAGGTTGCGAAGCTCGACATCCAGATTCGTTATAGCGAAGGTCCAATTTCTTTGGGAAGAAAACGAACGAAATAGAAGACAGCACTTTTATTTGCGTGGAAGATGGGGAGATAAGTGTATATTATTCGCCGCTGGACACAAAGTGCACGTACGGTAAACAGTAATTAATCATCTTACAACAAGTAAGCGAACTAATTAGCTTCAGCGTGTTGTACACTGACAACAATGCAGCCACTCGGGCTTCCACGAATGTCTGCTCAGCAGGAATCCTGCTAAGCAGGCATACGACGTGTTTTTAAGTGTTCGCCTCCGAAAATGTGCGACTGAATACATTCGGCACGCAATGCTGTTCATGCTATTCTCGAGGAAATCGGTCCGTATAATAATAATAATAATAATAATAATAATAATAATAATAATAATAATAATAATAATAATAATAATAATAATAATAATAATGTAGCGAAGAGGACTGGTGAACCCTACGAACGCTCTATCATCATCGGCTCACCGACGAAGAGGAGCTCGCGCTCTTGGTGTCCGACGCTCGCCTGAGACGGTCGCTTCGCTGCTTCGGCAATAAACCGCCTTACATATTTGGTGGATTAATAATAATATAATAATACAGCTAGCCATACACCAACTGCATTTCGCTCCAAGCTTGCAGGCGGACACTCCTAGATGAAACGCATCTTCGTTACTGTACACCTGGCCCTCAATACGTGACTAGTTTGTCTGCCATAATTACAACATTCTCCATACAATAATTATAATTAAGGGTGTGGTAGTGAAATATTACTATGAGACTTAATAAGCATAAAGAAACGTGATACGCCCGTCGTTAATGTGCAGAATATATTTCCTGAAAATGTTTTTTAATATGATTTACCACTTCTAAGAGGTAGTAATCGCTAAAAGACACGCTATGCCATGTATATATCGGCGTCTGAAGTTAAACAAATTATTCAACCGACGATGCATTCACATGATAGCGTTTCATATAGCATGAAAATATGCCTTTTTTAAAATGCCAGCTAGGCCAAGATTATTGTACTGTGCATCGGCAAGGTGTGAAGGGCATACTGCGTCTTATAACTATACAACGCTATCGTAAAAAGCATGCAAATTTCTGCTCGCTTCGATGCATCCAGCTGTACCATCCGCAAGCTAGAACAGCACGTGCATATAACGTGAGGCAACCACCGCCGACGCGAAATCAGGCTGACAGGTTGTGGATTTAGCTGCTAATGGGTTTCCGCGTCGGCGTCCGCGCGATGCGCGCATGTCTGCACGGCCGCACGGGAACTGGAAATCGTCGGCTGCCCATTGGGTGTCACCCGTCAGGCCTTAACAGACGCTTCGAGTAGCCTCAGGATGTCGTAATGACGTCCATGTAAAACGAGAGAGCGTGTGATGAAGAAGAAAAACAAGCCAAGTCGCGATTCTTGGTACACGGTGGTGCGCACTCGCCGTCTAAAGGGAAGCGGCCGTGCCCTTGAGCTGCATTTAGCTGTCAGCCAGGGCTAGAGGGCGGCATATAGCCGGCTAATGCTACGCCGATCGTGTCAAGATATTCGTAGATACCCACCCCTACTCTAAGCTCGCGTTCTTCTTCCAACACAACACCACGACACGTGAAGCGTGTGATAGAATTCTGCGAAAAGCTACTATACGCCCTGCTTACAGGTTCACGTGAGATAATCCTGTGCTGCGATATGTTAAGCCCCATCTGACCCTCTATTTCCCTCAATCTTCTGCGCCAGCGTGCGCACGCCCAGAGGCGGTTACGTCCGGATAATTTCTTTTCGCACGTGTCACGTGGTGAGGTTGCGGCATCGTGCATCAAAGCTGTGGTTTGGAGTTTCAAAGCAGATAGCGAACACTCTGGCTTTGTCGTGGCTTTCTCCTAGTGTTACTCCACTCTTCTGTCGGCGCTGAGGCCTCTCGTAGCCGTGGCTCATGTACTATCTCGACTGTCGTTAACGCGCCATTTCGCTTCCTGGCGGAGCCGGATGAGCTGCGTCGTAAGAGGCACGCCGCATTCGCACCCGCCGGTTGCTGCAACTCCAGGGGCACACAAACTTGAGGACAGCTGACGCATCAAACAGTTTCTAGGACGCACGCGTGACGACTTTGGGCGTTTAGGGACGCAGCTGTATATCAGGCTCCGTATAGTCGGAGTCCCCGGAGGTTTCGCTGGATGGCTCGTTGCTCTTGTCGCCGTCTGCGGTATTTCAGTGGTGTGTCGAAGGTCGCACGAAAGTTGAAGGAGAGATAGGAGCCGTACGGCTAGCGTATAAAGATCTCTGATGCTTTCTTACGGCCCTCTTTAGAGGACAAGAATCGCTGTTGTGTTTGCTGAAGATGTATTCGTTACTTTCCTGCGGGCTCTTATTATCACTACATGCCAGGATGTGCCGGCGCATTCGCGGTGGCGATTACAGTTGGCGAGCTGCAGCTGGCCACCTAACTGAGGCGGAAACTGTAATGGAAACTGAAGAGCGGCAATATGCTTCATTGCCATTCACATATAAAGGCTACAGTCGGCTGAGAGAATCGATGACCTCGCTTGGAGGAGTCTCGCTCAGTCACAATGGGTGCTTAATTTTTACGACGGATGCAGTGCAACGGGCTCGACATCTCGTTAAAGAAAAAAAATTAATCTGCTCATATTTTCGAGACTACAGCCACAACATAGCCCTTCCGAGATCACTGCCCAAAGCGACATCCTGGGAACTAATTTACAGGTACCGAGCTCTTACCGTAGGAAACGAGGTATTATAGACGATGATGAGCTGATGCGTAGTGCGAGTTACTGGAAACTGTGCTTTGGGGTGCTACGTTCTTTCCCTTCTGATGACACGTCGCGTCAATACGATATCCGAACACTGCTACCTTGTCGGCCGCCTTCGTGCACCAAGCATACGTGACTGCGTGGTTATCAGCACATCCGTGCAGCGGTGTTGCTGAGACAATACAGCTTAGCTGCGGATCAACATCAATCGCGGGACTAAGATATGCCGTTTGTTTTGTAGCCTAAGCAGTCGCCGCAACACAAGTCGGTCAAGGCATTATTCAAAAGTTTAAATGTGGCAGTGGTCTGTTAGAAAGAACAGTTACCCGTTTCTCACGTCTTCCTTTTTTTTTTTTTCCGCGTGTCTGCTTTGTCTCTGCTATTCTTTCCGTCTTTTTCGCCCCCTTTCCGTTACCCATAGTGTAGGGTAGCAAGCCAAAAGGTTTTCTTTCGGTTGACCTCCCTGCCTTCTATATTCAGTTGGGCGTGTGGGACGACATATACCACTTCTCGCTCCGTCACTCACCTCCGCAAACTTCTATATAGGCCTTCGCAAGAACTAGTTACTGCGTCATTGAGAGGACTTAAAAAGCAGAAGTACTTCTGGTCATGTAGCATGGAGAAGGCACATTCATGTGACGCACAGGTCTCAGCTTGTCTTGTTATGAAGGCGCTGACGAGGATCATTGCGAATATGCGTTCTATACATGTTCATTTTCCTACAGGAAATGCTCAAATGGGCTGGCTGCATAACGAGACACAGCTAAAAAAAAGTACAGTCTGGATCAGTGTGAAAAGGAACGTCAATTATGTATTTAAGACATGATGATATAATAATTGTCGGTGGTTTACATGCAAAAACAACGATATGATTATGAGGCACTCCGTAGTGGAAGGCTCCGCATTAATGTTGACCACTTGATGTTCTTCAACGCATACCTAATTTGAAGTAGTACAATGGCCTTTAGCATTTCGCCTGCATCAAGAAATGTCACCTCCGTGGCCGCGATCACACTCGAGTGAGCAGAGGTTGTGTTTGGACCTGAAACAGACAATATTGGACATACGATGAAGAAAAAAAAAAGCGTTGAATGCCTGAACTGGTCGTAGCTTTTAGAAAATTCAGCAAATCCTAACTGTATACAGTTGGTACTGCAGCATATCGTATACACGCTGAATCAGGCACGCATATGGGCCTCCAAGGCGCCGCTATCACTCCTTGAGTGGAAGCGCGACATTGCGCCACTTTCCGAGTGCTCGAGGTGAATCACCCAGAAGTCAGAGCCGACACTGCAGAGACACAATCAGCCGAGCGAGCCGAGTGACTTTTGGACTTTTCGATGGAAATCAAGAGCACATATATCCGCACGGCACGTATCTTCAATCGCCAAGCACGTGCCGAGGCGGATACGTAAAGCGCTTATCGCAACTCTGCACGTGCATGGAGCCTGAGCGAACGAAGATAGAGAAAAAAATCTAAGAGGGGGTCCATGCTTAGTGGAGAAAGGGTTGCGACTCGGCACTCAAGCGCAATAGTGAGGCGTTATGGGATCAGCAAATGTGCGGGTCGAAGCTGCGTTCCTCTAGAAATAGAATGTGGGGGATATCATATATAAGGTTTCCAGACGGTATAGACGGTCCGCTTGCGCTCGCGTGATTGGACAGAGTCGCGCTCGCGTAAGCAAAAGATCGATTCTGACTAACCATGCGAGGCCAACTGAACCAGTCCACTTTTGAAACCGTTATAAGATTTCCCCCCGAATTACAGGATTACGGATTAAGGAAATGCGTCGTACAGTAAAGAGCGATTTGAAGGTTACCACACGAGCGTCGACCAACAGCAACAGCGCCACGTACCAGAATCTTCTCTCGAGGAGAGGGAGGTATCGTGCCAGGTTTCTTCACTCTTTCTGCTGTTCGTTAAGCAGCGCTCATATCCCCGTCCCCGACCTCGAAGATTACAGCTCAGTCTGTAAGCTTAATCGCAGCAAATGAAAATATCAAGAAATGGTGGTGAGTTCGCCATGGGTGTGACTGTTGTAGCATGTAACAGCAAACAAGGGAGATAAGAATGCAAAATCTTGATTTTCACTGTTCCGAAACGGGCCGCTAGAGCCCTGAGACGCTAGGTCGGTCGACGCTCGGTGCGTTAACTTTCAAATCGCGCTCGACTGTGCAATGGAACGATTCCTCTAGTCTCCCTACGTGCGTTGTACCAAGTCGCTGATCCCGACAATAATGTACAGTGACTCGGAGAAGCCAGTGACTACAGAAGAAAAAAAGTGGGGGAAAATGAACTGGATTGCTAGAAGGTCACAGCCCCAGCAAAAATTGCCTTCGTATATGTAGGTGCTTTTAAAGGCTATAGTCTTCCTTGGGCTACCTCAACACGAAACACTGGTCTGTCTGTCTGTCTGTCTGTCTGTCTGTCTGTCTGTCTGTCTGTCTGTCTGTCTGTCTGTCTGTCTGTCTGTCACTCGATTCAACTGCCCGGCCAAAACCGATTCAACCGGGCTGCTAAAACCAACAGAACTACTAGGACTGGTGGCAAGGGGTCACGCACATTACCTTTATACAGTGTAAAGAAACCTCAGGCTTATTTGTGGCAAGATATAGGTACATAACCGTGATCTGCAGCGTTCATTTAATTAAGAATACATATCGGACCGGTTTTTACATTAGCAAATAAAAAAGCAACGCGTTAGAAATGGTGTAGAAGAGACGCCAAAGTCATAAAATGTCTCAACACATAGTGCGAGTGCAGGGCGAACGCGGGAAGTTTGAATTGAATTCAGCAAAACCTCCATTGCATCCATCATGAAAGTAGTGAGAGAGGAGGGAGATAGAATGAGGGGTGGCAAGGGGAAGGAGAGGGTGTTACGTATCAGGGGCGGTAGAAGACTATCGTCTTTCGACGTTATTTGCAGCGAAGCAAGCAGATATGCGACCATTTTTCTTTTTCTTTTCTCTCTCTCATTGGCTTTCACTCTTGAGGAAGGAGTAAAAGGAGCAGAAATGGCTTGGAGAGAAAAAAAAAATCTGAGCCACTTCCACTGCAGTAAAAGCTGTACGAAGTGCGGAGCAGCGATTCGCGCGTTTTTCCCTTGTGACTTCTTTTGTGGTTATCGTCGGCGTTCTTTAATTATTTTCACCTAACTTGATCTCAATATGTGATTATATATGCTTAATGTGTAGCTTTTATTTTATTACAGTAATTTGGATCGATCCAGTTTATTTTTAACCATTATTGATGAGGTTTTACGGGAATTCATCGGGAAAAGTAAGCTTGTGTTGTTGCGGAGTAGGGGTTCGCCTGTTTCCCTGGTGCATCTGTTGTGGTTATCGTCGGCGTTTTCGAAATAGTTTTGCGTAATTTGATCTCAATATGCGATTATTTACTCCTGATGTGTATATTTTATTTTATTATAGTAATATGGTTAGCTTAACCGTTCTCACTCTGGATCCGCTTTTGGTCAGTTATTAGCACATTTTGGCCCCCTTTTCAACAGATCTTTTCTGAGCGTGATGAGTAGACGCCCCAGCCAGGCCCCCTAAAATGCTCCGCCCTTAAAATCACTAAATCCTGGTGGCAGTGACGGTGGCGGTTAAGGTGGTGAAGCGCTGTAGGGCACGGAACAATGAACTAAGGAAGTTTTGCAAACAGCAGCATGACCCCTCCCCGCCAACAAAAAGAAAAATAATAACTATGGCAAACATATAGGTGCCTCTTTTCACGTCGTACTTCTCGTAGCCTTGTGACCGCTGCAGTGCAATGAAATTTCCTCTGAAACCCAGCTACTACATCCAAACGCAGTTTACTGTTTACGGGTGAGACTGTACGAGAGCAAATACGATTGCGATCGCCGTGGCAGCTTCCACTGCGCTAGGAATTACGTGGAACAAAGTTCATTACTTCAAAGTATGGACAATTAAAAGAGGTCGTGGTTTTCTCTATGAAGGATATAGCTGTAAATGGGGAAAGAAGTCTGGGAGACTTCGCGAAGGCCTATGAATAGAATTACCTTCGAGGTGTCTCTACAACGATTTTGTGAATAACCGGTGACGTTCCGCACAGCTACTCGAGTGCAATGCACGATAGAAGCTTTATGTAAAAAATATTGATTAGAAGGCCAATATATTCTGTAATCACTTTGTGGACGGGCATCGCGGATGTGCAGCTATATACTAAAGATTTCGACTAATATAAACATAAATACAAGTGTAATACAAGTATAAAATTGCTCGCCACGGTGGTCTGGTGGCTATAGCACTCGGCTGCATATCCGAAGGTCGCGGGATCGAATCCCTGCCGCGGCTGCTGCATTTCGATGGAGGCGAAATGTTGAGGCTCGTCTACTGCGCGACATCAGTGCACGTTAAAGACTTTAACCTCAGGCGGTCGAAATTTCCCATGTTGTCGAAATTTCCGGAGCCGGTCACTACGACGTCTATCATAATCAGATCGTGTTTTTGGGACGTAAAACCCCAAAAATCAATCAAGTGTAAAATTAAAATGCGAATTAAGGTTATGTAAACAGCGGGATTTGTCAAATAAAGTTCCTAATTTTCTCGTTTTTTATCGTAAACCGCGCGAAGTGGAGAAGCCATGCCAGCTCCAATGTTCTTCAGATCTGCTTGAAATCTGTCAAACGCCCGTTATAGTTATCGCCATTAATATGATAATGTGTGGTGTGACTTAAGCGTATTATGAAAAAACTTTTAGGAGCTCGATTGTTTGAACTCTTCTGTGGTCGTTTCGCATGATCCTGCCCTGTACAACATGTGCAAGAGGATTATCATACTTAGCTGGTGCTTTATTGAACTGTCGATGTACTCACTTTACATTAAGTGTGATGTATATATGTGGCATCCGCGTTGTGACACCTGTTACGCCTACGCGCCGCTTTACACCTTTCAGACCGCTTTATTTGTCGCAAACGAAGTGTACGCGACTCACAGGTTAGACCGAAGCAGCTGTTGTGTACACTTGCTTCAAGCCTCAGGGCTCTCCAAACTCCCTGTTTATTTCAATGTGATCGACATCCAACGACGTTGCAGGTGCGCCGGACATAACAGCGACGTCTAAAAGCGAGCTGTCTTAGTATTGCACACATTGTTCCATTCATTCCTTTAGTTGCATGCCATCCAGCGATCACGAAGGACTAAAGATCCCACTTGTTTTCGCCTCTGACTTCTTTGAAGCACTGATTATCAACTTTCAGTGGCGATGGGTGTTAGATTTGTATAGCGCCAGATACACCTGCTATTTGGATAGCACGGTATACACCGAGTGCGGGACACTCACGTACCTGCAGCCACGCAGCAGCTTATATTAGCTTACGTAGGGGCACTCCACAGTGCAGCCGCGAACATCCTGCAAATATTTTTGTGAACACGTTATCGCAGCTGGTGGCCCTCCGATGCACCTATTGTAGACATATACACTTGCATGTTTGTCTTGGTTGTTAACATTGCTTGTATCGAAGAGCGCAGTGTAGAAGTGAAACTAACGAGCTTTGTTACCGATTGACTTTAACCGTCTCCCTCTCTCGTGATAACGCTGCAGCAAGAGCCGGGCGGTTCGGGCGAGGAGATCCTGAACGGCATCCGTCATGTGCGGCCAGGCAACAACTTCCAGCCAAATTTTCCGTTGTTCCAGAAGATGGACGTCAACGGCGAGACGCAGCACCCGCTCTTCCAGTTGCTCAAGGTCAGTCTGTCTCCTCACTGCGATACACGAGAAGTTCGTGAAAATAAAATTGCAGCCCCTCACATGATAGTTTCCTGGAAGGCGCACGGCTGTATTACATGCACGCTGAGTTATTGGCGACGCTCCAGACCGAAGCATGCTCAAATGCACTCGAAAGGGGCATTAAGAAATAATAATGAAAAAAAAAAGTGGTGCGTTGCGACACCGCGTTTATTGCGCGGCCTTTCAGGATAAGATTCGTTAATTCACTCGGTCCTTCGAACAGATTAGACACAGGGTGTGTTCTATAGAGAAATCATACGAGAGAATTTGTTGCGCTGCCGCACTATAATTCGCTTCCGCAGCTGCCTGCGCTATGTGAAAGCATAATTCCCTGATAATGCACAATGATGGGGCCAAAACCACGCTAGAGAACGACTTGATGCTGAGCACGGTCGCAGTGTGTTCCATCAGCAGAATTGCAATACTGGGCTCAACTGTTAACTCTGTGGACAACGGTAATATTGTTTAAGAATTTCGAGGAGGCAGTAAGTTTTAGAGATGAAAGTAAATGTGAGAAGCTAGTAGCGTGCTTAATATTAAGTGCAATATGAAAATTGAAAGGAAACGTGAATTACTGTGATAACAAGGTTTAGCGCAAAAGTGCGAATGGCACGTATACTTTGTCACTATGAGGCAAGAATGGATGCAGTGAGCTATAGGCTGATCGCTTCCTGATTGTGGCTTCCGTTGCTGTAGTTGCGTAACGTCAAGCGGCTGCGCTTCACCGGAGCGACAGGAAAGCCGTGTCGATGCGCTCGAGGCTATGCGACGCCTAAGTAGAACGGGTGCCAACTGTGACATTCCTTTCGTTATACCAGTAGTGTCAGCGAACACATTCAAAAATTACTAACGATGCGTTTTTCGAGAATAAGAGTTCTCTTAAAGACCAAGTTTTCAGGCTCGGCGGACGCCCATATCTGTGGGAAACATGCTAACAGCGTATCTAATTAACGAAAGTTGTCCAATGCACTTTTTAATTGGCAGCGTGTTTAAGTTATTGCCAATGGCGAGTTTGTAGCCACAGAAACGATGACGCCGTATCTATCTTTTAAGCAAAGAAAAAAAGTCATTCTCTGAAGCCTTGCGACCCGCACAAAACGTTTTTTTTTTTTTTTTTTTTTTGCCGGAGGTCACGTGCAAGCGCAACATCCACTGGTGACGTTGGTGCGGGCAATTTAAAATGTTCGGGCTGTAAAAGCTTGCGACGTCGTAGTTTTGAGGAGCCGTACTAGCTTCGCCTTTTGCACCCAGCGGATGAGCAAAAGATAGCTGCTGCCTATGCAGAGCCTCCAGGTTTCTTTGCTAGGGCAAAACAGCGCAGGGCAGAGATACTCACAAAGGTATCCCAGAATACAAATATAGAAATACATGTGCTCAGAGCCTAAAATACAGATACTTAATATATTTGCTTGTGACTTCACGGGATATTTCTGAGATACTTTTGCAAAAAAGAGAGGAAAAGAAAGTATCCCGGAATACAGATACAGGGGCACAGATACAAGAATACCAACACCGGAGTATTTTTTTTTTATTTCCGGGGTTCTGATGCTCTTGAAATATATTTATAAATGTGCACCATAATAATAACATTGTGTTATTGTGTTTAAACTTGCAAGTAATGTATATCTATCGAATATCTAACGTTCACAAGTGAATGAGGAAAAAAAAACATGTTTATTTTACACGCAAGGTTTGTTTTGCTAAAGAGGTTGTTGGGTTAATTCCTCTCTAATCTCCTAGACGGAGTCGGTTCGACCTCATCACAACACTCGCGAACAAGAAAAGACCCTCTACCACTTCGTACGAGCACAAGTGCGTGTTATGAAGTACATATACCGCCTTGATGGCAGGAAAGTCCTGAAGCATGTCTGTAATGATCTTCTCGGGCCATCTATAGTACCGCAACATTTCCACTCTCACGTGGGTCTTGTCTGACCGTTCAGAAGGCCTTCAGAAGTGTCTTCATCTTCAAACTATGAAAAGCCCGGCTGCGCATCTTTAATAGATTTAAAAAACGAAATTTTTTTTTCCCCTTCGAGATAGCCGCGTCCGAGATACCTCTGTCCGACACAGGATTGATATACATTCGTTACATCATAAAAGTATTTCACTAGTGAGATACACATACATCTTTCAAATGTATCTCGATACCGAAATACTGATACCCAAAAGTATCTCTAAGATACCATCGCGATACTGCCCAGCTCTGGGGCAAAGTAGTACATCGTGTATTTCGAATTGATCGCCGCAGCCTTTGCAACATGTCACCAGCGGAAGTAGCACTTACACGTGACATCCGGCGCTCTCAGTGAGCTCACTTTTGTTTCTATGTGGAAAAAAAACATCAAAGTTATCTCACGCTGCAGGGCTTTAAACAACACTTTCTCTTCGTTTTAAAAAGTTATATGGCATCCGATCTTCTCCGTGGCTACAAACCACCATTATCAATAACTGCCTAATTTTCTTAATTAGAAAGGTAATGAGTGAATTTTAGTGAGCCTGCTAACTAATTAGCACATCCTCGACACTTTGAGTCGAGGATGTGCTAATAGTTTGCTAACGGTTTTCTGCGGAAGAGGTTTTCCGTTTTCCTCGAATAGCCTTCGAGATCTCTGAAAGTGTAGCTTGAGAATACGACTTCACCGCCTCCAGCCCCCCTCCTCCCTGCTTTTCTTTTTTCATTTTATTCGCACTGATGACGATTTGTGGTCGTTTTACGATTGGTTCATTTTTACAGGGTCACTGCCCGTCGCCGGTGTCGAAATTCCGGCCGAGAGATCGGCTATTTTACTCCCCCCAGGACAACAATGATATTCGCTGGAACTTTGAGAAGATTCTCATCGACCGAGACGGAACTCCACTCCGCCGGTACGAGCCTGGATTCCTGCCTGTCAACATCACCAGCGACATCGAAGCCGTGATCAGCGGCAGAAGGCTGCCTCCGATTGAGAATTAGTCATCTCACGCGAACTCCGTGCGGCTTCATCGGGGCACCTGCAACCTGACTACAAAAGTGACCGTTCGAACTGTGTAACGCTAAATAATCTACATAGACGCTTTTTATTTCACCCTCAATCAACGCTGCCGAAAGCTTTTCACGATTATGTTGGTAAAATGTATCCATATTCAGCGCGTACCACGCGACAAGCCTTCTAGGCTCGCACGCTACTAGCCATGGGGCACACCGGTGTGGTGGCCATGCGAGAAGCAAGAAAAAGTACGAAAGAAATCATTTTCAAAGCATCTCTAGACAAGACAGAACTATTGGGATATTTACGATGAATGTAGGATCTAAATGTGCACGGTGCAAAAAAAAAAAAGATAAAAGAAGAGAGAAAGATGCCTCGACAAGTTTAATTACCCCGAACTGGGCTGCTTCCTTAAAGCGCAGCTGATAACTCTATGGGATTGCAGTCTTTTAATTTCTCTAGAGCGCACATACTGCGTATGTGCGCTCTAGAGAAATTATCCGCTATAATGTCGCTTATTCAACAATACGCTGGCCTATTCAGCCTGCTCCCCACACCCGGTGAAAAGTAAGAACAAATCAACTTATTTTCTTCGACTCAGCGGTTCGGGGTATATGGCCTATATGACCGCTCCCGCACCTCTCCCTCCCCTACTTTTCCAAAGATGGTGCGCACCTTCATCGTCACTGTACACCGCAGAGAAGGCGACTGAAGCCGCGATCAGCGTCGACCTGCCATCAATGACATCATCGTAACGGACCCATCGTCGGCTGGCTTCCAGAGAGGAACGGAGAGCGACCGCGTAACGCCGAGGTCCGGCGCACCGGCTAACGTATGACGAGCTGCCCCTCAAGCGAAATCGCCGGGACAGCTCTGAAGGGAGCCGCCAACGCATGGCCCCCTCTTCGTGCATTCGGGGGGCGCTGCACTCTACCGGCGGCGACCTGGCTCGCGTGGTCCGGCCCCTCTTGCGGAACGCTCGACGCTCTCTCACACTCTCAATAAAAAGCTGGCTGTGTCACTGCGCCGAACAAAACGCAGCGTCCGTGTTGTGACATCGGAATCCCACCTATTTTTTTTTCCTTTTTCCCCTCGACGTTTATTAAGAGGTCAGCGGCTTTTCTTAGCGCCGCCAGCGTCATTCGCTGGAGTAAGATATGCGCGCAGCTTCTTGGAACAGCTGGACGACAACCGCCGTCCGCGACTGTGCTAAACGACATATATAAATCGGCTTTCATGTCCTTTTTGGGTCTTCCATACAGACTGCGAAAAAAGTAACGTGCTCGCGAATGAATAAAATAAACGGGAGAGACGATAGAGGTGACCACAGTTAGCTTTCGAAGCGGTAGCCACTATACAGCTTTGATTTGTCTAAATATTATGAACAAAACGGCGGTGACTCAGTCGACTCGGTGTTCTTACTAATGAGGAACGAATCGTCCTGGCCATGGCGGGCGTATTTTGATGCGGCAGAGTGCAAAAGGCTCTTGGTTTTTAAGGTAACGCGGTTGGCCAATGCATACATATCCTTCCAGTGGCGTCCATAGTGTCGCTTACAGGTGCACTGAGCATTAACCGGTCAAATACAAGTAGCCATTCGAAGGCGGCCTTCGCGATAATTGAAGCAGAACGGAGTTATCGAATATGTGCAAGAATAGAGGGAAGAGAGATGCTACTTGAAGGGTCCGTTAAACAGTTTCGTGTGTGTGTCACTGATTAAGCCACATCACACGTAATTATCAAATCATTCACACCATAAATTAAGCAAACAGTCTTGCACCAAGGTAGCAATAGGCATTTTTATGTCGCCGATCCTCTTTATTACTGCTGTTCCTGCACAACTTGCTCAGCTGCGGGCTACACGCTAGCGATGGCTGCGCCTCCCGCGGCAGTCGCCGCGGCCTCGTGCTGTATCAGGGACCTTAATACTTATACCCTATAGTAGTGCGCTGCCAACGCGAGTGCGCGCTTCCTGGTGCTGCGACGATGCGAGAAGTCCACCCTCCGTTGCTCATGACGTCAGTTGGGGAAAACCAATCACATCACTCGTTGCGTGACCATTAAAGTGTACGACCCAGGGGCGGTTGAAAACACTTTAGGAGTCGTGTCGATTTTTAATGATACGCATATTCAAAACTTTCTAGTAAAGCACTGCACTTATCGCAGACTTCGCGGACTTGAGCTGCTTTCTCAATGAATTTGTATAATATCAACAAAACCGCTTCAGGGTATATTTATGTAAGTATGCTGACCATACCGCACGTGGGAGCGCACAGCACACCAGTGCGCCTTATTTGAAGTGGCTGGGTGTAAAATAAGGCTCAACTTCTAATTTGGTGGCAGATAAGTTTATTTGAATTCAGTGTTGTACACGTTCCTCCAAAACAGGAACGAAAACGAAACAGGAACGAAAACGAAAACTAGTTCCTCGTTCCTTCACAATTTTGTAACGAGTTCTCGTTACAAGTTCCTTTAATAGAAAAGGAACGCGTTCCAGTTACATTTCGAAAATTGGAACGTGTCGTTACATTAACGTCACATTTGATTTCTAAAATTGAAAATTAATCCTGAGGCAAATTAAAGTGAACATATTAATTCTCGCGTCGACCTGTGCATATTTCCAGAACTCCAACGTCACCGGCGGCATATTATCCGGAAACAAAGAAATATCGAATGAAACGCTTATAGGTAAATATTTTCAAGGAGCACCGAACATACTACGGACAACTCCACTGCAACTTTGGCGCTAGTCTACTACAAGTGCGACACATGGCACTTTCCACTTCAGACTTCAGATGCGTAGCCAAAATACTGCGCCTCCAATGTGCAAATAGGTAGTTACTCACATGCACCAATGCATGTAACAGCGGTGCATCTGACACTGAAAGCTAGTAATAGACGTTTTGATTTAGGATAGCATATAAAGGCTTGTGCCTTACCCATGGCATTGCGCGCAAATACTGGAACAAGGTTCCCCGATGTCGTCAGCATTCCCCATCCTAAACAATTTTGCTCAAAATTGCTAGCCCTTGTAGCATTTTAATAAACTAATTGACAGTTCTGGATATATTGCTTTTACTTAGTTCTCACCACTTCAAAGTATTTGTGATGTACTGTACCTTTGTTGTTAATTATAGCTATACGTTGAATGAATGCCGGTGTGAGGAATTTTAGGGTTTATATCTTGTGCGTTTACACTCGAACTAAATAACGCGGGTCTGTTTTCTTCTTTTCTTCGTGGCATTAGGAATAAGCATTATTTGCCTGTTCAATTTGTAGGCACGCCGAAATTAACGGCGAAATGCTGTTGAGGTGCAGGAAATAAACAAGAAAATAAATAGCCTTGCATGCATAATTTGATGGGACGCCAACCGAAAATGACCTACACCACACAAGCATAACTGACAGGACATTAGCGTACAGCAAATGAGGCTGTACAGTAAAGTGGACGGAGTGCGGTGCGTTAAAATGTTTGGTTATTCCTGTGTAGCTAACCCCTTGGTCGCGTAGTAATCATAGCAATGAAACTACAGTTTTTATTAGAAATGAACTGGGCATCACCGACCATAATTAACCAGGTCCGGGATAGAGCGATTTTAAATTCGCTCAATGTTACAAACACGCGCGCACGCACGTCAGCATGTTCAGCACACGTTCGCGTTAGAACGTGCACGTATACCCTTTCGAAAAGCCTTTCGTTTCTACTTTTTGCCGAGGGCATAGGACTGTTGGCGCTAAGTTAAGACGCGGCCGGTTCAGTTCAACTAAAATACCTTGAAGAGATTGACGCACAGAGTGTCTTACAAGTATGAACAACCATGCATGGCCGCAACCGCCTTCTCAGAACCAATGCCGCGGGAGAGGCGATATAGTAAAGCACGCGTTGGCAGTGTTTTAGTTCAGAGGGAGCCCTGGTGGCGGGATCATAAGGGACGAAAGTAACTTTGCTGTTGCATGCAGTTCCTCCCGCGTTGCCGTACATCCGTACAGGGCTGGCTGACAGCCGGAAACTACTTGTCCAGCGGCCATATAGTAAGCGGCCACCGCCAAGGAGTAGCGGGAGACCCTGACGTCGTGCGGCCGCACTGAAAGGGGAGCGTCGCCCTCGTCGAATCATCGAAACCGCAATAGAATGGCGTTTTCGTGCGGGATTTTCTATGAGGGAGCGATAGTGGCGGCAGGAAAACGGGGACTCCAGGGAGGGCTTATTGTAGTCCAGTCTATCCACCCTGCATGATATGCTGTGTGCGTGCGATCGTAGTGAAGTGGAACGTGTATAGAAGGAACGCCGTTCCCTTTGCCGTTTCTTCATAAATGTAACGCGTTCCCGTTACAGTTCCACCAATCATAAATGGTACGATGGCGTTCCTTCGTTCCTCACAAAAGGAACTCGTTCCTTGGAACGACGTTCCGTACAACACTGTTTGAATTGTATGATTTTGTTCATAGAGCATCGAGTTTCTGTGAGTGACACAGAAACGTGTTTCATGCTGGCGGCATATACCGTATCTTACGTAATCTACGGAAAATTAGGGGAAAATGCTGACATGCACTTCCACAGCGCTCCCTGTTATTGCGTTATCTGGAAAACTGCGACAATAAACGTCGACAAAGGAGGAAAAAAAGAACAGCACAAGCGCATGCAAAACAGCACGGTTATTCGCGCTGTTTTCCAGACAATGGAATAGGAACTCGCCGAACAGTATATTCGTTATTATTGCGATACCAATTATATGGACACTTAAACGGGGGTTTCGCCGTCGCGATCATGTTTCCCCATGTAATCCGGGCGTTTCAGAAAATGTCATAAATCTTACAAATATAGGAAAGAATATATTTGGTCCCTTTCTGCAGGACTGCTTCGTTCATGGTGTCGCGCACTGCAAAATATGCAGGATTGATATTTTCGATAGTAATTAAAAAATTAGACTAAGTAACCTTTAAACCAAAAGAGCTAGATGCTCAAACCAAATACGAATGAAAGCCATTTATACAGGAAATCGATATCCGTTGTATTGTTTTCAAAGGGGCCACGCTGGTAATTTCTACAAATCGTTGAAATCTGTCTATTGTGTCCAGGAAACCGAAACGGAAAGGCGAAAGAACGCAGTTGCCGCTACCTTCGGCAGTGACTGTGTGACACAGTTCTTCCCCGCGCATTGCCGAGCGACGATGAGCAAGTGTCCTTTTCAAAAAGCGATCTTTCGTTTCGTTGCCGCGTCTGATCGCATGCTCGTACAATCACACGGCAATATATATGTGCGACGCATCACGGCTACGGCGAAAAGCCAGTTGAAGTGTCCATATATATATATATATATATATATATATATGTATATATATATATATATATATATGCGTGTGTGTGTAAACAACTTAGTGAACCAACAAATATTGAATCCTATAAGAAAGCATAGGGGAATTTATTGAATTTCTTAATTGTAGTATTAAAATTATGGAGTGAGTAGAAAATAATTAAAGTGGACGTAAAGAGAAACCTGCCTTTGGTGGGAGCCGAACCCACAACCTTCGGATGACGAGTCCGATGCTCTACCGCTGAGCTACGAAGGCGGTCGTTTTCCTGTCCACTTTATTGGGTATTTATGTGCGTATAACCCTAGAAGCGTTAGACAGCGCCACTTGTAGTCATGGCGGCGAGTGTGGACCACTCATGTTACCAGAAGGCGTCACGTAGAACGTAATCTTATGAAGAGATGGCTGCTGACCAATAAACCCTCTCATTCTACCTAAAGGCGCTAAGTCTGCCGGTACGAGGCCCAAGCTATGAAATAACGAAAGGCAAGGGATCAAGGGCTCGTTTATTTGTTGCAAACAACTTAGTTAATCAACAAACATTGAAGCCTAGGAAACCGTAGAGGAATTTATTAAATTTCTTAATTGTAGTATTGTAATTATGCAGTAAGTAGAAAGGAATTAAAGTGGACAAAAAGAGGGCTTATTGGGCAGCCGCCATCTCGTCATAGGATCCGTCACAAAATAGTGCCCATTTCATCGAAAAACACGGCGACGAGCTGGGGGGAAAGCCGAAAAAACATCAAGAAAAGCAAAGCGCGCGGAAGAGGCGCACAAAGTCACGCCGCAGCTCGCTGAACCTCGAAAGAGGGAGAATTTTGTAGAACACGTCAGTGAATAATCTTATCGCAGCGAGCGAGCGCGCGAGTCAGACGGAGGGAGAGAGGAGGTGGAGAGTGCGTACCGACGCTCCTCGCGTCTTGAGAGGGAGAAAGAGGCGCCGTCCAAGCCGCGTAGGATCGAGAAAGGGCAAGAATTTTCGCTCAACCTTGCGCGTGCTTGATTCACGCGGCCACCACCAAAACTCCGAGAACGGCTTCCCAAGGCAATGCTACTCACGGCTTCCCGTGAGTAGCAGTCGTAGTCGTATGGCTCAGCGAGAAGAAGCAAGACGTGAACCGACGCTGCTCCGCGAGCCAGCCGACGCCTGCCTGCAAGCTTCAGGTTGAGAAGGCACCTCGAGTGACTATGGTGAATAGCACTCTTGTGTTTTATTCTTTGTTGCAGTGCATGAGCTTGCAAGTTTGTTGTTGGTTTCGTGTAATGTCGCAACCCATCTGTGTTTGTATTGTGAAGAGCTGTGTTTGTGCGCGTTTTGTGCAACTGCCTGTTTGAGAATATATTTGTTTTGTTTGATCACCCTTGGCTCTGACTGTGTCTTTGAACCAGAGTGTCGGAACGGAACGAAAAACGAAAACGAAAAACGAAAAAAACGATATTTTTGACCGGAACGAAAACGTAACCGGAACGTTATTTATTATTTCGTTCCGGAGCAAAAACGAAATATTTTTTATCGTTTTTCGGTTCACGGGAAGATTTTACGATCCGGAACAACCGAGGTCATGCAACGTGAGCAATGATGCATAACTCTGGGTTCAACGTCAGCACGCATCTCGGGCAGGTGTTTCAAAGGAAAGATGCGTTGAAATAATGCAGGAAACCAAGAAAGGGGCAACCATAGCTGTTTGTATTAAATTCAAGCGGAGTTTCGCGTGCCTCTCACACAGGCCGTCGTGGAGAGGGCGTTGTCTTCGCTTATGTGTTGAAATTTTGAGACGAGCGCAAAGAGCGGCAACCGGAGCTGTACATGTTAGCGCAAGTGGCCCTTGGTGTGCCAGCCACACAAGTCAGCGTTGAGAGGGCATTTTCGGCGCTCACTTTCGTTTTGTCAGAGCAGCTGCCTCTCTTATCGGCGAGTACACTTGATGACCTGCTGCTTCTCAAAATCGTGTGCCCCCTTTGACGAAAATTCGGGATTCAAACTTGAGGAAAAATGAATACAAAGTTTTTGTTGTGTCCTTGCTTCGAAACTTTTTGCGACTTCCCTCATAGTCACACCGTGGCCTTATGACGTAAAATCCCAACAATTATTATCGCATTTTTATGTATTAGTTCAGTAACTTTTGCTGTTTTTAAAAGGTACTTTTAATATTAAGTATTTTGTTCGCTCTTATTATTGAAAAAAATAACGTTATGAACCGTTACGGAACGTTTATTTTTCGTTCCGGAACGAAAACGGAACGGAACATTTTTCTGCGGAACGAAACGAAAACCGGAACGAAAAACATTTCGTTCCGACACCCTGCTTTGAACCACTGCTGACGTTTCGCTAGTGCGCCGAAGGGGACCAAAACTTAACGTCCGAGCTTTCGTGGGAGCTTTTTCGGGGAACTGACACGTTGGTTCTTGGAATTATTTCCGGCGATTGCATCCCGTGCCTTACAGCCCGGGATCGGTGACAGCATCGAGTGCTACGTGGCGCTTCCCGGCAAAAAAGAGTGTTCCACACTAGCCGCCATGGCTACAAGTGGCGCTGCCTGACACTCCAATGATTATATGTATGCATAAATACCTAATAAAGTGGAAGGGGGGACGACCGCCTTCGTAGCTCAGCGGTAGAGCATGGGACGCGTCATCCGAAGGTCGTGGGTTCGGTTCCCACTGAAGGCAGGTTTGTCTTTTCGTCCACTTTAATTCCTTTCTGCTTACTCCATAAATACAAAACCAAAATTAAGAAAATCAATAACTTCCCCTATGCTTTCCTAGGCTGTTTGTTTGTTCGTTCACTAAGTTGTTTGTAACAAAAATCACCGCATCTCCACGAAGTGAATGCTGACGAGTGCGCGAAGCTCGGAAAGGGTTTTTCCGTACGATGCCCACTCATCAGCACGTAAAGAGTGACCACAGCGGTGCTGTGTTAAGTACTTGTTTCGTATGTTGCCGGTTTTGGTCATCGCGTTATCAAACCACAGGCGACCACACACTTTGCAGCTGTGCCCGAAGCTCCGGTCGAGGAAGTCGCGCTTGAAGCGCGCGTCGGCGCCTTCCATCTCCGGTAGGCAGCGCTTTTGGCGTTTAGCCGCTGCTCCCTGCGCTCTCAACTTCGATTCCGCTTGACGTTTTTGGCGTTTAGCAGCATCTTCTCGAGCTCGTAGCTCGGAGTCTGCCTGACACTTTTGTCGTATAGCCGCTGTTCGTTGAGCTCTCTGCTCCGGACTCGCTAAAATAGAGATTCTTAATTAAGTGAGGAAAATAGGGTGAAGGGCGCACGATAACTGTCTCTCAGTGACGACTCCTCGACCGTTACACCCAGGGGGAGGGAGATTAAAAGGACAGAGAGAGGAAAGAAGTGAGGCACGGCACAAAAACTACACCATGTCCGGCCGCGGGAAAGGCAATAGAGCACTGCACGGGCCGACTTTTCCCGGCCCGGGCCCGGCCCGGCCCGAAAGCGCCGTGCTCCGGCCCGCCCGAGCCCGGCCCGGTGTTTTTAAATACGGCCCGTACCCGGCTCGGGCCCGAAAGGTTTGGGCCCGGCCCGACCCGGCCCGGCCCGGCCCAATTTCACCAATTATTCCTTGAGCATAAACGAGGCACTGTCCAATTCTCTTATAGTGAAGATATCAGCCGCACTCAAGATAGTTTCTGGAGAGTGTTGTGAGAACTTATGACAGTGTCACGATTTGCACTGGTACTGTGTTTACCTTCGGTTAATTACGCCCGTAACACTTTTGCGAAGGAATTGCAGGGGGATATATGCGGAGGCATAGCTATATAGCTGTCTCATGCATGCAGTGCTAACCGTGCAATGTTCTTATTTCATTTCAAAGAACGGCTACAACATACAACGTCCACATAACATGAAAAGACGGCGGACATTTATAATTGAGTTTACATTAACTGCCGGGACTATCGAGTAAATAGCGCGGTACTTATCCTGCAAAATTCGTGTATTGCACAATGCAACGAGAGAGAGAAGAAAAAAAAAACGCGATCTAACTACTCCTGGGAGGATTCTCCAGGCTGAGTAGCGCTATTAAACCTGTCGTTTCGACTCCTTGGTAGGCAACTGTCTCCAACGTAGCTACATTTTCGTGCTAAAAAGAAGGGAGTCCTCTGCCGCACCTTTGTTCGCCGAGTCACCGCCACCGCAGTGCCGTAGATCTGTCAAATCAAGCTACACCCATTAGCGAGCGAGATACCGCCCTCGTTGCTGGCTTTGGATGCCCATCTCGTCGCCTTTGTGTGAACGTCTTCGGTCTTTGAAGGTGTTATACTTTAAATCAAGACCGGACTAAGGGCTTCCGAAATAACTGC